>ML094673.1:1395-42461 GCA_003697995.1 Taxidea taxus jeffersonii
CAGTTTGTTTTATGACATTAAGAGTCTCTTTTGGTTTGTCTCCCTCCTGATCCCATCTTGTTTCATTTATTCTTTTCCTACCCCCTTAACCTCCACCCCCGTTGCATCTCCACTTCCTCATATCAGGGAGATTATATGATAGCTGTCTTTCTCCAATTGACTTATTTTGCTAAGCATAATACACTCTAGTTTCACCCATGTTGTCACAAATGGCAAGATTTCGTTTCTTTTGATGGCTGCATAGTATTCCATTGTATATATATACCACTCTTCTTTAACCATTCATCTGTTGATGGACATCGAGGTTCTTTCCATAGTTTGACTATTGTGGACATTGCTGCTATAAACATTCAGGTGCATGTGCCCCTTTGGATCACTATGTTTGTATCTTTAGGGTAAATACCCAGTACTGCAATTGCTGGGTCATAAGGTAGCTCTATTTTCAATTTTTTGAGGAAGCTCCGTGCTGTTTTCCAGAGTGGTTGCACCAGCTTGCATTCCCACCAACAGTGTAGGAGGGTTCCCCTTTCTCCACATCCTCGCCAGCATCTGTCATTTCCTGACTTGTTCATTTTAGCCATTCTGACTGGTGTGAGGTGGTATCTCATTGTGGTTTTGATTTGTATTTCCCTGATGCCCAGTGATGTGGAGCACTTTTTCATGTGCCTATTGGCCATCTGGATATCTTTGCAGAAATGTCTGTTCATGTCCTCTGCCCATTTCTTGATCGGATTATTTGTTCTTTGGGTGTTGAGTTTGCTAAGCTCTTTATAGATTTTGGATACTAGCCCTTTATCTGATATGTCGTTTGCAAATATCTTCTCCCATTCTGTCAGTTGTCTTTTGGTTTTGTTGACTGTTTCCTTTGCTGTGCAAAAGCTTTTGATCTTCATGAAGTCCCAATAGTTCATTTTTTCCCTTGCTTCCCTTGCCTTTGGCGTTGTTCCTAGGAAGAAGTTGCTGTGGCTGAGGTACAAGAGGTTGCTCCTCAAGGATTTTGATGGATTCCTTTCTCACATTGAGGTCCTTCATCCATTTTGAGTCTATTTTTGTGTGTAGTGTAAGGAAATGGTCCATTTTCATTTTTCTGCATGTTGCTGTCCAATTTTCCTAACACCATTTGTTGAAGAGGCTGTCTTTTTTCCATTGGATAATCTTTCCTGCTTTGTCAAAGATTAGTTGACCATAGAGTTGAGGGTCTATTTCTGGGCTCTCTATTCTGTTCCATTGATCTATGTGTCTGTTTTTGTGCCAGTACCATACTGTCTTGATGATGACAGCTTTGTAGTAGAGCTTGAAGTCTGGAATTGTGATGCCACCAACTTTGGCTTTCTTTTTCAATATTCCTTTGGCTATTCGAGGTCTTTTCTGGTTCCATATAAATTTTAGGATTATTTGTTCCATTTCTTTGAAAAAATTGGATGGGATTTTGATAGGCATCTCCCTCTATTCTGAACGATATCCTTGCTGGATAGAAAATTCTTTACTGCAGATTTTCCCCCATTCAACACAATGAGTATACCATGTCATTCTCTTTGGGCTTGTCAAGTCTCTTTGAGAAATCTCTAGCTAGCTTTATGGGTTTTCCCTTGTAAGAAGGGACATTTTTTTGGTCTTGCTTCTTTTAAGAGTTTTTCTTTACCAATATATTTTGGAACTTAGTTAAAATATGTCTTGGCATTGACCTGCTTTTGTTGATTTTGATGGGAATTCTCTGTGCCTCCTGAATCTGAATGTCTGTTTCCTTCCCCAGATTAGGGTTTTTGCTATTATTTCTTGAAATCAATTTTATGTCCCCTTTTCTCTCTCTTCTTCTTTTTTTTTGGGGGGGGAACCTCTAAATTATGAATGTAGTTACATTTGGTGGAGTCACTGAGTTCCCTAAATCTATACTCATATTGCTTAATTATTCTGTCTCTCTTTTGTTCAGCTTCATTTTTTTCCATATTTTGTCTTCTGTGTCACTAGTTTGTTCCTCTGCTTCTTCCACCTTGCTGTTCATTGCATCAAGCCTGTTTCCAATCTTGTTTATTGCACACTTTAACTTTAATTTAAACTCTTTTATCTCGCTAGTAAGAGTCTATTTAAAAATGTCTTCTATTGTTTGCTCAAGCCCAGTGAATGTCATTATGATCATTGCTTTAAATCCTCCATCAGGAATGTTACTTATATTGTTTTGCTTAGTTCTTTGGCTGTGACCTTATCTTGTTCTTTCATTTGGGATAAATTCCTCCATCTTGGCATTTTGTCTAAGTCTCTGCCTTCTTATCTGTGTTAGACAAGCCAGTTATGTTTTTTGCTCCTTAAAGTAATAGCTTTATGAAGAAGAGGTCATGTGGTGTCCAGAGCCTGGTGTCAGTGAATATCTCTGGTGTGTGCTTTGTGTGCTCTGCTGTTGTGTTTTGGCTGCTCTATCTTTCACCAGTCATCTGCAGAGTCATCCTTACCTGCTGTGGGCAGTGTTTGGTCCTTGACCAGAGTGTGGCAAGTTTTAACTAGTTGTGTTCTACTCTGCTTGTCAAATGAGACCTGATACCATTTCCACAAGAACTGAGACCCTGTAGAACACTCTGGTCAGGAGAAGTGGTATGGGCAGGGGTTGTGCTAGTCTCCTGGGTGAGAAGTTTTCCACAGTGGATCTGAGGCAAGCTTGAGCAAGTGGTTGCTTGATATTTATGCTAAGGAAAGGGGGAGAGAAATGGTACCAGCCACCTCCTTTGTTCTCAGAGAGCCTCTCTGTAAATGCTGCCTCTTGGGAGAATAGCTCTGAGTAGAGAGAATAATCTCCTTGCTGTAGCTCCATGCATCCTTCAAATTGGTGTTTCCACAGTGTGCCCCCTGGTTGTTTGCTTGCCTTCTCTCCAGAAGCAGGTTGGTACCCTTTGGGTTCTATTCTAGCCAAGTCTGCTGACCTTTAAAACTCCAGGCTTTAAGCCTCACTGGTAGCAAGAACTCATGAAATTCAGCCCTCTGTGTTTTCCAAGCCAACAGCTTTGGGGAAATGCTCTTCTTGTGCATTCCCTCATGTGCTTCTCTCTTGCACTCTTTTCTGTGGGCAGGGCTCCACCCTTCCATAGCATCCATGATCTGTTTCTCTCTTAAACCACATCACATTTCCTATCTTCTCTGATGTGGCCTCTTTTGTGCCCCTTAAGTTTTAGAGTTTGTTCTGTCAGTCTTTAAGTTGATTTCTGGTGTATTTAGGATGATTTGATAATCATCTAGTTATGTTTGTAGGACAAGACAAGCCCAGGGTACCCCTACTCTGCCACCATCTTCCTTCTCCTGTCTTGTAGCTCTGTTGGCTGTCATTTTCTGTACTGTCATCTTCCTCTGGGTTTTATTATTTTTTGCATTAATGCACTTTGATTTATTTCTTTTTCTTTTGTGTAATTTCTATAGATATATCTGACTGTTATAGCAGTGTATTTCAAACTGCTATCAACTTAAGTTCAATTGCAAACAAAACTATTCTTTAACACCCTCTTTTTGTTATTGTTGTCACCACCTTATGTGTATTCATACTGTTTATCTTGTAACATTTTAGTTATATCTATTTTTAATACTTTTGGTTTTAATTTCTATGCTAGAACTTAAAGATATTTTTCCACAGCCATTATAGTAATACAGTAATCTGTATTTATTTATATGGTGTTGTGTTGGTAGGGGTTTTTAAATTGTTATTTGTAATTTATTGTCTACAGTCCCACAGAAGTTGCATTGAGCAGGGAAGGATAATCTTCATATCTCACAATATTTCAATAATCATTTAATCACTATGAAATTTGTCTCCAAACATCTCTGTCCCTCCTTGCCCCCATATTCACTAGTTATCTTCCAATCTGTTCTCAGTTTTGAAGGGTTGGGCTCTGGCTAGTGGTAGGATGTTGGAAACATCCAGTATAAATTTAGAAAGTGAAAATCAATTTCAAAGGTGATATTTCCAAGTTTTGCAGAGCTTCAAAGTGATGTTTCATGGATCACTGGAAAAAATTTTGATTAAAGAGAAACTGATTTGTTGTTCATTGTAAAAATTATTGTAGAATAATCGTAGAATTGTCATATAACCTAAATTTTATTAAATATAACAGAATATGAATTTATTTTCATAACTGCTAGTTTGTTTCTTCTTCTATTTAAAAAATTTTTTTATTTGAGTATAGTTGACACATAATGGTACCTTAGTTTCAGGAGTACAAAATGACAATTCAGCTTCTCTATACATTATGCTACATTTACAAGTGTAACTACCATCTGTCACCATACAACATGATTACAATATCATTGACTATATTTCCTATGCTGTGTCTTTATTTCCATGACTTATTCATTCTGTTACTAGAAGCATGCACCTCTTACTCCCCTTCACCCATTTTGCCCATCCCCTCACAATACCCTCCCCTCTGGAAACCCTCAGTTTGTTTTCTGTATTTATGTATCTGATCCTGCTTTTCTTTTGTTCATTCATTTTTTTTTAGATTCCACATATGAATTAAATCATATGGTACTGTGTTGATGTTTAATGTTCCTTTAGTTCAACTTCAAGAACTCCCTTTAGCATCTATTATAAGGCAGGACTAGTGATCTTGGTCATCTTTTGTCTGGGAAAATTGTTATCTCTACTACATTTTAAAAGATAGAGCTTGAAGACTTTCTAGAGAGATTTTCATTTTGGGGGGAGCCCCGGAGAATTTGGGGCACTGGGTATATGGGTTGATTGTTTCTCTACTCATGAGGACACAGATCATGAATTTTTAAAATCTATTTTCTCTGTGCTGAGCAGGGGGAGGATCCATGTCTACCAGCCCAAGATGCCATCTTTGTCTCACCCTGAGTGGCTAGATGGCGCTGTATCTTCCAGAACTCCAATACTGGCAACTCATAAGTCATTCTTCTGGAAAGCTCACTTGAAAAGTTGGGGTATTGGACACATAAACCAATTTCTTCCCTCCCTTGGGTGATCTGGGACTAGGAGGTCTCTTGCTGATCATATGGCACTGTGTTGGGAGCAGGAACTCCAGTGAGAGGGTGTCCTAACTCTTCCTGTGGCTTTAGTGAGTCTGGTTTTACAATCTCCCGGCATGCAAGAGCCATTCCATTGGTTTCTGGACTTATCACAAAGGGAATTTGCCTATGAATTGTTGCTGAATTGGTGTGTTTATGGGATCAAGGTAGGTTCAGAGCTTCCTATTCTACCATCTTGTTGATATCACTTCTGATGTGTCTTTCTCAAAGTTTTCAAATTATTGTCGATACTGTTTTCTAACTTTGTTTTGGACTACCATTTATTTTTTTAATTGCTGTATTGAGATATATTTTACATACCATAAAATTCAGCCTTTTAAAGTACAGTTATTTTTTTATATATTCACAGAGTTGTTCATCACTACTATCAATTTCATAAATTTCATCACCTCTAAAGATACTGTGTAGTTACTATGACTTACTCATTTAAACCCCTGGAAAACATTAACCTAATTTCTCTTTTTTAAAGATTTTATTTATTCATGACAGAGAGAGATAGCGAGAGAGGGAACACAAGCACAGGGGAGCTGGAGAGGGAGAAGCAGGCTCCCCACTGAGCAGGGAGCCTGATATGGGGCTCAATCTTGGGATGCTGGGATCATGATCTGAGCTGAAGGCAAATGCCCAACAACTGAGCCACACAGGTGCCCCTAATCTAATTTTTGTCTCTACAAATTTTCCTATTCTGATCATTGTATGTAAGTGGAATCATACAATTTGTGGCTTTTTGCATTTGGCTACTTTCACTTTAACCTTGTGAGGAACTGAACTGTTTTCCAAAGTGGCTGCATCATTTTATATTTCCACCAGCATTATATGAGGGTTTCAATTTCTCCATATCATCACCAACACTTGTTAATGTTTGTCTCTTTTATTATGGCTCTCTAGTGGGTGTGAAGTGTTCTCATACTGTGGTTTTGGTTTCCATTTCCCTGATTACTAGTGATATTGAGCATTGTTTTTTCAATGTTAGTTGGCAACTTGTACATCTTCTTTGGAGAAGGGTCTCTTAAGATTGGTTTTTGAAAAAAAAAAGATTGGTTTTTGGCTATTTTTGAATTGGGTTTTATTAGTTATCAAGTTGTTAGACTTTTTATATAGTCTAAATACAAATCCTGGATAAGACACAGGTATTGCAAAGATTTTGTACCATTTTGTGGACTGTATTTTTGCTTTTTTGAAGATGTGATATCAAACACAGAATTTTAAATTTTGATCAGATTCACTTTATCTATTTCTTTTCTATTTTGTTTCTTGTACTTTTTTCATGTTAAAAAAAATTGACAGGGTCACCTGTGTGGCACAGTTGGTTACATGTCCTGGTTTTGGCTCAGGTTGTGATAGAGCCCTGTGCCAGGTTCCACACTCAGATTGGAGTCTACTTGAGATTCTCTCTCCCTCTCTTTGCACCTCCCATACTTGTTCTCTCTATCTAAAATAAATAAATAAATAAATAAATAAATAAATCTTTAAAAAATTGATAAAAGCAAGCTTATGAATTTTTCTTCTGTTTTCTGCTAAGACTGTTTATAATTTTAGTTCTTATATTTAATGCTTTGATTATTTTAAAATTAATTTTGCAATTTTGTATATAATGTAAGGTAAAAACACAACTTTATTCTTTTTTGAATTTTTAAAAAGTTTTTATTTAAATTTTATTTAAATTCCAGTTAACTAACATACAGTGTAATACTAGTTTCAGGTATAAAATATAGAGATTAAACATTTCCATACATCAACCTGTGTTCATTACAACAAGCGTAATCCTCATCACTTATTTAACCCACTTCACCATCCCCTTCCTCTTTGGTAACCATCAGTTTGCTCTCTATATTTAAGAATCTGTAAGTTGGTTTGCTTCTCTCTTTTTTCCTCCTTTGTTCATTTGTTTTACATCTTAAATTCCACATATGAGTGAAATAATTTGGTATTTATTTTTCTCTGATTAACTTATCTCACTTAGCATAATACCCTCTAGCTCCACCCATGTCACTGCAAATGGCAAGATTTCATTATTTTTTTATGGCTGAATAATATTCCATTATATATATACATGTATATACATATGTATGTATATGTATATATATACACACATGTATATACATATGTATGTATATGTATATATGTGTATATATGTACATATGTAGATATAGATACAGATATATACACTACATCTTCCTTATCTAATCATCAGTTGATGGACACTTGGGCTGTTTTCCATAACTAGGCTGTTGTAGATAATGCTGCTATAAACACTGGGGTGCAGGTATCCCTTTGCATTAGTATTTTTGTATTCTTTGGGTACACATCTAGTAGTGCAAATTCTGGATCATAGGGTACTTCTATTTTTAACTTTTTGGGGAACCTCCATACTGCTTCCAGAGTGGCCGTATAAGTTGGCATTCCCACCAACAGTGCAAGAGGGTCCCCGCCCTTTCTCCATATCCTTGCCAACACCTATTGTTTCTAGTGTTGTTGATTTTAGCCATTCTGACAGGTGTGAAGTGATATCTCATTGTACTTTTGATTTATATTTTCCTGAGGATCAGTGATGTTGAAACTGTACTCTGTAAACTATAAAACTCTGGTGAAAGAAATTGAAGAAGACACAAATAAATGGAAAGACATTCCATGCTCATGGATTGGAAGAACAAATTTTGTTAAAATGTCCATACTACCCAAAGCAATCTACACATTTAATGCAATCCCTATCAAAATACCAACATTTCTCACAGAACTAACAAACAATCCTAGAATTTGTGTGGAAACACAAAAGACCTCGAATAGCCAAAGCAACTTTGAAAAAGAAAAAGCAGAGCTAGAAGCATCACAATTCCAGACTTAGAATTATATTATGAAGCTATAGTGATCATGACAGTATGGTACTGGCACAAAAACACACAGATCAATGGAACAAAATAGAAAACCTAGGAATGGACCCATAACTATATGGTTGACTAATCTTTGACAAAGAAGGAGAGAATATTCAATGGAAGAAAAGACACCTTTATCAAAAAATGGTGTTTGGAAAACTGGACAGCAACAGGCAAAAAATGAAACTGGACCACTTTTTTTTACACTACAGAGAAAAATACATTCAAAATGGATTAATGGCGTAAATGTAAGACATGCAACTATAAAAATTCTGGAGAACACAGCCAGTAACCTCTTTGACATCAGCTATAGCAACATCTTTCTAGAGATGTCTCCAGAGCCAGGGGAAGGAAAAGCAAAAATAAACTATTGGGACTTCACTGAAATAAAAAGCTTCTGCTTAGGTAACGGACTGTTCAACAACACTTAAAGGAAACTAATGGAATGGGAGAAGATATTTGTAAATGGCATGCCCAATAAAGAGTTAGTATCCAAAATATGTAAAGAACTCATACAACTAAATGCCCAAAACAAATAATCCAATTAAAAAATAAGCAGAAAACATGCATAGGCAGTTTTCCAAAAAAGATATCCAGATGGCCAAGAGATGCATGAAAAGAAAACTTTATTCTTTTACATATGAATATTCAGTTGTTTCAACATGTTTGTTGGAAAGACTATTCTTTCACAATTGAATTTTTTTGGTATGCTTGCCAATAACCGATTGACCATAAATGTATGGGCTTATTTCTGGACTCTCAATTCTATTCCATTAATTTATATGTCTATCCTTATTCCAGTACCACATAGTCATGATTACTGTAGCTTTGTAAAAAGTTTTGAAATTGACACGTGAGCTCTTTGATTCTGTACTTTTCCAAATTATTTTTTCCCCCAGGTCCCTGCATTTCTATTTGAATTTTGGGATCCAATCATCAATTTCTGCAAAACAAAACCCAAAAAACAGAAAACAAAACCCAGTGGTATCTTTGATATTTTATTGAATCTGTAGGTCTATTTAGGAAGTTCCATTTGCCATTTTTTTTAAGATTTCATTTATTTACCTGACAGACAGAGATCACAAGTAGGCAGAGAGGCAGGCAGAGAGAGAAGAGGAAGCAGGCTCCCCGCTGAGCAGAGAGCCCAATGCGGGGCTCCATCCCAGGATCCTGGGATCGTGACCTGAGCAGAAGGCAGAGGCTTAACCCACTGAGCCACCCAGGCACCCCATTTGCCATTTTAATAATATTAGATATTTTGATCTATGAACACAGAATGTGCTTCTCTTTATTTAGGTCTCTAATTTCCTTCAATAATATTTTTGAAGTTTTCAGGGTATATGTTTTACACCTCTTTTGTTAAATTTATTCATAAGTATTTGAGATTTTTGATGCTACCTTATATGGAGTTGTCTTAATTTTGTTTTGGATAGCTTATTGATCGTGTACAGAATTACAATACATTTTAGATACTGATGTATCCTGCTACTTAGCTGACCTCATTTATTATTTCTAACAATTTGGAGAAGATTCCTTAGGATTATGCATATGATTATATTATTTGCAAATGTAGATATTTTGACTTCTTTTCCATTCGGGTGATTTTCCCTCCCATATTCTTCCTTATTTGCTCATGGCTAGAACTTCCACTAAAATGATGACTAGAATTTAGGAGAATAAACATGCTTGTATTATTCCTGATTTTAGAGGTAAAGCTTTCAGGCTTTTACTAGCAAGTATGATGTAATTTGTGGGGTTTTTCCTTTTTTTAATATATTTTCCTAAACAGGTTGAGGAAATTTTCTTCTATTCCTAGTTTGTTGGTGTTTCCATAATGAAATCAAGGTAGCTTTAGTCAAATGCCATTTCTGCATCTATTGAGAGAATAATGTGGTTTGGCCTTTATTCTGTTAATATAGTGTGTTACATTAATTTGTTTTTATGTCACATTCCCAGGATAAATCCCACTTGTTAATGTTATATAATTCTTTTTATGTATGACTAGACTCTGTTTGTTAGTATTTTGCTGATAAATTTTACATTTATATTCATAAGGGATATTAGTGAGCAGTTTTCTTGGGATATCTTCATTTGGCTTTGGTATTAGTGTAATATTGAATTCATATAATGAGTTGAAAATTGGTCCTTTTGTTCTAGCTTTGGAAGAGTGTGTGAAGAGTTCTTCAAACATTCAGCAAAATTCAGCAGTAGAACTATCTGGTCCTAAGTTAATTTTTTGTGGGAAGTTGTAAAAATTACTAATTTTTATCTCATTATTATAGGCTTATTCATATTTTCTATTTCTTCTTGAGTCAGTTTTGGTTGTATTTTTTCAGAGATTTGTTAATTTTGTCCATATTATATACTTTGTTGGATTATAGTTGTTTACATTATTCTTTTATAATCAATTTTATTTCTGTAGGATCAGAAGTAATGTTCCCTCTTTTATTCTTAATTTTAATAAGTTGAGTTTTCTTTCTTTTTTTTTGATCAGTATGGTTTAATGTTTGTCAGGTTTTTTGATCTTTCAGAAGGACAACATTTTGATTCCATTGATTTTCTCTATTGTTTTCTGTTCTCTCTTTAATTTATTCTGATATAATGTTTATGTTTTACTTCTTTCTTCTTGTTTTGGGTTTAGTTTCCTCTTCTAGTGTCTTCACGTGTTAGGTTAGATTACTGATTTATTCCTTTGTTTTTTAAATAGACATTTATTTTTATATGCTACCTACAAATCTTATTTTATTTATTATTTAAATTCAATTAGCCAACATATAGTACTTCATTAATTTCAGATGTAGTGTTCAATAATTTATCAGTTGTATATACACCCAGTTTACATCACATCATGTGCCATCAGAACTACTGTCACTTTATTTATATATACACTTACCTTTACTTGTGCTCTATATTTCTTTTTGTAGATTGGAATTACTGTTCAGTGTCTTTTCAGTTTAGCCTGAAAGACTACATTTCATATTTATTGAGGGGAAGAACTGCTAGTGATGAATTCTCTCAGGTTTGATTACATTGAAAGTCCTTATTTTTATTTTTTTTTAACTTGAGTATACTTGACACAAAATGTTACACAAGTTTCAGGTGTACAACTTACACTATGTTCACAAGTGTAGCTACCATCTGTCCTGGTACATCACTGTTGCAGTATCATTGACTATACCCATTATGCTGTGCTTTTTATTCCTCTGACCTATTCATTCCATAACAAGAAGCCTGTATCTCACATTCCCCTTCACCCATTTTGCCCAATCTCCACATGCTACCCCCTCGCAACCATCAATTTGTCCTTTGCAGGTATGATTTTGCTTTTTACTTCCTTATTCAGATTTTAGTTTTGTTTTGTTTCGTTTTAGATTCCACTTAAGAATGGAATCATGTGGTATTTGTCTTTCTCACTCTGAATTATTTCACTTACCATAATACCCTCTAGGTCCATCTATGTTGTCACAAATGGCACAATCTCAACCTTTTTATGGCTGCTAACATACCATTGCATCTATCTATCTATCAACTATCTATCTATCTATCTATCTATCTATCTATCTATCTATCTCACATCTTCCTTATCCATTCATCTATTGAGGGGACACAGAGTTTGATTCCATGTCTTTGTTATTATAAATAATGCTGCAATGTGCAGATATCTTTTTGAATTATCATTTATATTTTCTTTGGATAAATATCCAATAGTGGAATTATTGGATCATATGGTATACCTACTTTTAATTTTTTGAGGAAATTCTATACTGTTTTCTATAGTGATTGCACAAATTTGCAATCCCACCAATAGTCCACAAGTGTTTCCTTTCCATCACATGCTCACCAACACTTGTTATTTCTTATCTTTTTTATTCCAGTCATTCTGACTGGTTTGAGGTACTATTTAACTGTGGTTTTGGTTTGCAATTTTCTGATGCTTAGTGATGTTGAGCATCTTTTCATGTCTCTCTTGGCCATCTACAAGTCTTCTTTGGAAAAGTGTTTACTCAGGTCCTTTCCTATTTTTTATTTGGATTGTTCATGGTTTTGGTGTTGAGTTACATAAGGTTTTATATATTTTGCATATTAACTTCTTATTGGACACATCAGTTATAAATATCTTCTCCCATTCAGCAAGTTGTCTTTTTATTTCAGTGATTGTTTTCTATGCTGTGCAATAGATTTTGGTGTAGTCCCAGTAGCTTATTTTTGCTATTCTTTCCCTTGCCTGAGGAGACATATCTAGAAAAATGTTGCTACAGCTGATGTCAAAGAAATTACTGCCAGTTTTCTTCTAGGAGTTTTATGGTTTCAGGTCTCACATTTAGGTCTTTAATCCATTTTGACTTTGACTCTGTGTATGGTCTAAAAAAAGTGGTCCAGTTTTGCACTTGTACATGTAGCTGTCCAGTTCTCCCAGCACCATTTATTGAAGAGACTGTCTTTTCCTTACTGTATATTCTTGCCTCCTTTGTCATGGATTAATTGATCACATAATCCTGGGTTCATTTCTGGGTTGTTTATTCTGTTCTATGGATCTATGGGTCTATTTTTGTGCCAGTACCATACTGTTTTGATCACTACAGCTTTGTAGTTTATCTTTAAATCTGGGATCCAGTTTTGTTCTTCTTTTTCAATATTGTTTTTGCTATTTGTTTTGCTATTTGGGGTCTTTTGGGGCTATGTACACTTTTAAAAATTGTTCTAGCTCTGTGAAAAATGTTTTTCATGTTTTGATAAGGATTACATTAGGTTGCTTTGGATAGTATAGACCTGTTAACCATAGTTTTTCTTCCAATCCATGAGCATAGAGGGTCTTTCCATTTCTTTGTGTCATCTTCAATTTAATTCACCTGTGTTTTATGTTTTTCAGTATACACATTTTTGCCTCTTTGGTTAGGGTTTTTCCTAGGTATCTTATTACTTTTGGTGCAAATGTAGATGGTATTGTTTTCTTAATTTCTTTTTTTTTTTGCCACTTCATTATTGGTTGTATAGAAATACAAGATTTCTGTACATTGATTTTGTATTCTGTGACTTTACTGAATTAGTTTACCAGTTCTACCATTTTTTTTTCGGTGGAGTCTTTTGTGTTTTCTATGTACAATATGTCATCTGTAGAGAATGAAAGTTTTACTTCTTCCTTACTGATTTGGATACCTTTTTTCCCTTTCTGTTGTCTGATTTCTATACTGCTTCTAGTACTATGTTGAATAAAAGCAGTGAGAGTAGATATCTTTGTCTTGTTCTTGATCTTAGAGGAATAGCTCTCGGTATTTCCTCATTAAGGATGATGTTAGCTGTGAGTTTTCATATATAGCATTTATTATGTTAAGGTATGTTACCTCTAAAGCTACTTTGATGAGGGTTTTTTATCATGAATGGATATGGTACTTTGTCAGATCTTTTTTGGCATCTCTTGAAATGATCATATAGTTCTTATTCTTTGCCTTATTGATGTGATGTGTCTCATTGATTGATTTGCAAATATTGAACTACTCTTGCAACCCTGGAATAAATCCCTCTTGATCATGTTGAATTGTTATTTAAATGTATAGCTGAATTCCATTTGTTAATATTTTGTTGAGGATTTGTTCATCTATGGTCCTCAGGGGTACTACTCTGTATTTCTCTTTTTTTGTGGTGCCTTTTTTTTCTCCCCAAGGAATTGTTAGCCTCATAGCATGAGTTTGGAAGCTTTCTTCCCTTTCTATTTTTGAAGACTAGTTTGAGCAGAGTAAGTATTATCTCTTCTTTAATTGTTTGGTACAATTTTCTTGTGAAGTCATCTAGTCCTGGGCTTTTGTTTGTTGGGAGTTTTTGGATTACTTATTCACTTCCTTCCCTGGTTATCAGTTGATTTAAATTTTGTATTTCTTCCTGTTTCAATTTTGGTAGTGTATATGTTTCTAGGAATTTATCCATTGCTTCCAGGTTTTCCAATTTGTTGGCATACAGTTTTACATAATATTCTCTTATAGCTGTTTGTATTTCTGTGGTGGTGTTTTTTCCTCCTCTCTCATTTTGTGACTTTATTTATTTGAGCCCTTTTTCTTTTTTTCCTCATAATTCTGGCTAGAGGTTAATCAATTTTATTGATTTTTTTCCAAGGAAGCAGCTCCTGGTTTTATTGATCTGTTATATTGCCTTTAAGTTTCTATATCATTTATTTCTGCTCCAATCTTTATTTCCTTCCTTCTGCTGGGTTTGGGTTGTGTTTGCTATTCTTTTTCTAGCTCCTTTAGGTATAAGGTTAGATTGTTTGAGATTTTTCTTTCTCCTTGAGGTAGTTGGCCTATGTTGTTGTCAGCTTCCCTCTTAGAACACTCTTGCTACATCCCAAAGGTTGTGGACCATTGTGTTTTCATTTTCATGTGCTTTTTAATTTCTTTTTTATTTCCTGGTTGACTCCTTTTTGTTAAGTAGTATGTTACTTAACCTCTAAGTATTTTGGCCTTTCCATAGTTTTTCTTGTGGTTGACTTCTTGTTTCATATCATTGTGGTCAGAAATGATGCATGGGGGGCAACTGGGTGGCTCAGTCAGTTAAGCGTCTGACTCTTTGTTTCAGTTCAGGTCATGTTCTCATGGACTGTGAGATCAAACTCTGAACTGGGTTCCAAACTCAGCAGAGAGTCTGCTTTAAGTTTCTCTCCCTCTGCCTCTCCTCTCACTTGTGGTCTTGCTTTGTGTCTCAAATATATAAATCTTTTAAAAAATGATGCATGGTATTTTTGAATTACCGAGGCTTGTTTTGTGGGCTAATATGTGGTGTGTTCTGGAGAATGTTCCATGTGTACTTGAGAAGAATGTGTATTCTGCTGTTTTAGGATGGAATGCTCTAGTTATATCTCTTGGGTTCATCTGGTATAGTGTGTCATGCAAAGCCATGGTTTCCTTGTTGTTTTTCTGTTTAGATGAGTTGTCCATTGTTGTAAGTGGGGTGTTAAAGTCCCTTATTATTGTATTATCAATTATATATTTATGTTTGTTATTGATTGTTTCATATATTTCAGTGCTCTCATGTTGGGTCCTAAATATTTACAGTTGTTATATCTTCTTGTTGGATTGTCCCCTTTGTTACTACATAGTGTCCTTCTTTGTCTCTTGTTAGAATCTTTGTTTTAAAATCTATTTTGTTGAATATAAGTATTGCTACCCCAGCTTTCTTTTGACATTCATTTGCGTGATCGATATTTTTCCCTTCCTTCACTTTCAATCTGCAGCTGTCTTTAGGTCTAAAATAATTCTCTTGTAGGCAGCATAGAGATGGATTTTTTTATCCACCCTGTCACCCTCCCTGTATTTTTTTAAAGATTTTATTTATTTATTTAACACAGAGAGATCAAGATCACAAGTAGGCAGAGAGGCAGGAAGAGAGAGAGGAGGAAGCAGGCTCCCTGCCGAGCAGAGAGCCCGATGCGGGGTTCGATCCCAGGACCCTGAGATCACGACCCGAGCCAAAGGCAGAGGCCTTAACCCACTGAGCCACCCAGGTGCCCCCCTCCCTATCTTTTGATTGCAGTGCCATTTACATTCAAAGTAATTATTGATAGGTAGTATATATTGTCATTTTTTAATTTATTTTGTGGTTGTTTCTGAAGATTTTTTTCTAATCCATTCTTGTCTTTCTCTCTTATAGTTTGCTGATTTTCCTTAGCGATATATTTGGATTTCTCTTTTTATTCTTTGCATGTTTGTTAGTGGCTTCTGATATATGGTTACCATTAGATTTGTATCTAACCTGTTCTGCAAATAACAATATATATTAATTTGATGGCTTAAGTTTGAACCCATTCTTATCTTCTGTCCTCTCCATGTTTTATGTATATGTTATTATGTTTAATATTCTTTTTTTCATGAATTCCTTTACTTTTTATAGAAATATTCATTTTTACTGCTTTTGTTTTTCCTGCCTGTATTCTGTCACTTTTGCTCTCTTTTCCACTCAAAGAATCCCCTTTAATATTTCCTGTAGAGTTTTGTTTTTCTGAGAAACTTTTTATCTCTTCTTCCATCTTGAATGATAGCCTTGTTGGATAGAAGATTCTTCACTGAAGATCTTTCCTATTCAGCACGTTGAATATACCATGCCACTCTCTTCTGACTTGCCATGTTTCTGTTGAGAAATCTCCAACTGGCCTTATGGGTCTTTCCTTGTAAGTTAAAGACTTCTTTTATCTTGCTGCTTTTAAATTTTTCTTTATCACTATATTTGGCAATTTAATTATAGTTTTTCTTGGTGTGGATCTACTTTTGCTGATTTTGATGGTAGTTATATTAATTATATATATATTAATATGTTAATATATATTGTTATTTGCAGAACAGGTTAGATACAAATCTAATGGTAACCATATATCAGAAACCACTAACAAACATGCAAAGAATAAAAAGAGAAATCCAAATATATCGCTAAAGAAAATCAGCAAACTATAAGAGAGAAAGACAAGAATGGATTAGAAAAAAATCTTCAGAAACAACCACAAAATAAATAATAAAATGACAATATATACTACCTATCAATAATTACTTTGAATGTAAATGGCACTGCAATCAAAAGACAGGGAGGGTGACAGGGTGGATAAAAAAATCCATCTCTATGCTGCCTACAAGAGAATTATTTTAGACCTAAAGACAGCTGCAGATTGAAAGTGAAGGAAGGGAAAAATATCGAAAATATTTGTTTCTCTTGGATCTGGATGTATGTTTCCTTCCCCAGATTAGGGAAGTTTTCAACTATTCTTGCTTCTCATAACTTTTCTGCCCTTTTCTCTCTCTTCTTCTGGGACTCCTATTATCTGACTGTTATATTTGATGGAGTCACTGAGTTCCCCAAGTTTATTATTGTGTTCTTTCTCTCTTTTGTTATTAATTGTTCTTTCTCTCTTTTGTTCAGCTTCATTGCTTTCCAATACTTGGTTTTCTAGGTCATGAATTCATTCATTAATTCATTCCATGCATTGTATCATGTGTGTTTTTAATATCATTTATTGCACTTTTCATGTCTGATTGATTCTTTTTTAACTCCTTTATCTCTGTGGTATAGTTCTCACTGATGTCTTCCATTCTTTCCTCAAGCCCAGTGAGTATACTTATGATTTTTGATTTAAATTCTCCATCAGACATGTAGCTTATATTTGTTTTGCTTAGATCTCTGACCATGACCTTATCTTGTTCTTTTATTTGGGAAAAATTTCTCCAGTTTCTCATTTTTTGTCTAAGTCTCTGCTTTCTTCTCTGTATTAGAAAAGCCATTTTTATTCTCTTGCTCCTGAAAGTATTGGCCTTCTGATAAAAAGGCCATGTAGTGCCCAGGGCCTATTGCTATAGGAAGTTCCTCCAGTGTGTGTTCTGTGTGCTCTCATGTTGTGTTCTGGCTGCTCTGTCATTCAGGCCAGTCATCTGCAGAGGCTCTTTTTACCTGCTGTGGGCACTGTTTGTTCTCTGGTCTCAGTGTGGTGCATTTTAATTAAGTGTGTTTTTCCGCCTGTGAAATGAGACCTGTTACTTCCTTCACTGAAACTGAAGCCTTGAAAAACTCTCTGGTTGGGAGACGTGGTGTGTTAGGGGTTTGTGCTGGTCTTCCAGGGGGAAGGGCTCACTGTGCTGGGGTTGAGACAAACCTGAGTGAGAAGAGCAGACCTGTTAGAGTGCAGGGATGTGGGGTTTGGTGTAAACAATTTAGGCAGCCAGTGTCCTGATTGAGCTACTTCATGCAAGCATCTCTGTTTGTGCTAAGAGGCAAGGGAGGGAAATGGCTCTGGAAAGCTCTTTTGATCCTGGAGAGGTATCTCCATCAATGCTGCCTTTATGGAACATGCTCCAAGAAAAGCAAATAATCTTCACACTGTCCGCCCCAGGTACTCTTCAGATTGTTGTTTCCACACTGTATGACAACCGGTTGTTTGCCTGCCTTCTCTCCAAGAGCAACACAGTGCCCTTCAGGCTCTGTCTGTCAAGCCTGCTGCCCCTTAAAATCTCAGGCTTTAAGCCCAACTTGTTGCAAGAACTCATGAAATTCTGTCCCTCTTATTTTCCAAACCAGTGGCTATGGGGATACACTCTCCTTATGCATTTCCCTGTGTCCTCCTCTCTCTCTATTCCCCTTCTCAACTACCACTACTCCCTCCCCTCCACAGCAGTCAGGATACAATTTCTCTCCTAAACCATAATTCCACACTTTCTGCCTTCTTTGACATGGCATCTTCTCTCATTTTAGTTGTGGAGTTTGTTGTGTCAGTCCTCTTGTTGATTTCTGAAGGGTATTTAGGATGTTTGGATAGTTATTTAGCTTTATTCTTCAGATGAGGTGAGTCTAGGGTCCTTCTTTCCACTGTCATCTTCCTTTCTCCTCTATTTTTAATTTTTTGAGGAAGTTTCATACTTTTCCACAGTGGCTACACTAACTTGTATTTCCCCCCAACAGTGTGCAAGGGTTCCTTTTTCTCCACATCCTTGCCAACACTTCTTGTTTCTGTGGTTTTTATTTTAGCCATACTGACAGGTGTAAAATGATATTCACTGTGGTTTTGATTTGCATTTCCCTGATGATTAGTGATGTTGAGCATTTTTTCCTGTGTCTGAGGCCATTTGTATGTCTTCTTTGTAAAAATGTCTATTCAGGTTCTCTGCCCATTTTTAAATAAGGTTATGTGTTGTTCTGATGTTGAGTTATATATGTTCTTTCTGTATATTGGATATTGACTTCTTATTGGGTACATAAGTTGCAAATATCTTCTCCCATTCATTAGGTTGACTTCTTGTTTTGTTGATGGCTTTCTTCAATGTGCAAAAATTTATTTTGATGTAGTCTAATAGTGTATCTTGTTTCCCTTACCTCAGGAAACATATCTAAAAAATATTTGTACAACCTACGTCAAAGAAATTACTGCCCGTGTCTTTTTCTAGGAGTTTTGTTTTCAGTTTCCACATTTAGTTTTTAATCCATTTTGAGTTTACTCTTGTGTATGATGTAAGAATGTAGTCCAGTTTCATTCTTGTATGATAGCTTTCCAGTTTCCCCAACATTACTTGTTAAAAAAACTGTATTTCCTATTGCATATTCTTCCCTACTTTGTCATTGATTAATTGACCATAAAATTGTGAGTTTGTTTCTGGGCTTTCGGTTCTGTTCCATTGATCGACATGTCTACTTTTGTGCCAGTACCATTCTGTTTTGATTACTACAGACTTTAGGATATCTTAAAACCTGGGAGTGTGATGCTTCCAGCTTTGGTCTTTTTGCAAGATCACCTTGTCTATTCAAGGTCTCTTGCAGTTTCTTTCTTTCCTCCTTTCTCTTTCTTTCTTTCTTTCTTTCAAGGTTTTATTTATTTTTTTGTCAGGGAGAGAGAGAGAGAGCGAGCAAAAGCAAGGGAAGCAGCAGGCAGAGGGAGAAGTAGGTTCCCCGCTGAGCAAGGAAACCAGTGTGGGACTCGATCTCAGGACCCTGGGATCATGACCTGAGTTGAAGATAGACACTTAACTGAATGAACCACCCAGGCATCCCTCTTTTGCAGTTTTGTACAAATTTTAACATTATTTTTTCCAGTTCTGTGAAAAATGTTGTTGGCATTTTCATAGAAGTTGCACTAAATCAATAGATTGCCTTGTATAGCATAGACATTTTAACATTATTTGTTCTTCCAATCCATGTGTGTGGAATACCTTTCCATTTCTTTATGTAACCTTCAGTTTCTTTCATCAGTGTTTTATAGTTTTCGTAGTTATCTTTCACCTTCTAGGTTATGTTTATTCCTAGGTATTTTATTCCTGTGGTGCAATTATATATGAGGTAGTTTTCTTAATACCTTTTCCTCTACTTTATTATTAATGTATAGAAATGCAACAGATTTCTATACATTAATTTTGTATTCTCTGACTTTACTGAACTCATTTATCACCACTAGTAGTTTTTTTAAAAAATAAAGTCTTTAGGGTTTTTTATATATACTGTTATGTCATCTGCAAATAGTGGAAGTTTTACTTATTTCTTACGAATTTGGATGTCTTTGATTTCTTCTTCTTGTTTGATTGCTGTGGCTAGGACTTCTAGCCCTATATTGAATAAAAGTATTAAGTGTGGACACACTTGTCTGTTCCTAGAGTAAAAGCTCTTAATTTTTAAGCATTATGTATGATGTAAGTTATGAACTTTTAATATATGGACTTTATTATGTTCTTTGATCTTTTCAAAGAAACAGCTCCTGTTTTCATTTATCTGCTCCATTTTTAAGTCACTATTTCACTTATTTCTACTCTGATTTTTATTATTCCTTTTCTCCTTCTGCCACTGGACATTCGTTTGTTTGTTGTTGTTGTTCTTTTTCTAGCACATTTAGGTGTAAGTTTAGGTTATTTATTTGAGGTTTGTTTTTGCTTTTTTGTTTTAAAGTATCCTTTTATTTACTTATTTTTTATTATGTTATGTTAGTCACCATACAGTACATCATTAGTTTTTGATGTAATGGTCCATGATTCATTGTTCACATATAATACTGTGTGCTCCATGCAATCCATGCCCACCTTTTAAAAATTTTTTTAAATTTTATTTTATTTTTTCAGTGTTCCAAGATTCATTGTTTATGCACCACACCTAGGGCTCCATGCAATACATGCCTTCCTAATACCCATCACCAGGCTCACCCATCCACTCACCCCCCTCTCTTCTAAAACCATCAGTTTGTTTCTTAGAGTTCATAGTCTGTCATGGTTCATCTCCCCCTCTGATCCCCCCCTTCATTTTTCCCTTCCTTCTCTTAACGTTCTCCATGCTATTCTTTATGCTCCACAAGTGAAACCATATGATAATTGACTTTCTCTGCTTGACTTAGTTCACTCAGCATAATCTCCTCCAGTTCAATCCATGTCAATGCAAAAGACAGGTATTCATCCTTTCTGATGGCTGAGTAATCTTCCATTGTATATATGAACCACATCTTCTTTATCCATTTACCTGTGGAAGGGCATCTCAGCTTTTTCCAGTTTGGCAATTGTAGATATTGCTGCTGTGAACATTGGGATACATATGGCCCTTCTTTTCACTACATCTGTATATTTGGGGTAAATACCAGGTAGTGCAATTGCTGGGTCATAGGATAGCTTTATTTTGATTAGCCAACATATAGTACATGAATAATTTTTGATGTAGTCTTCAATGATTCAATAGTTTCCTTTGCTTTTGCCTCTTGAATTAGGCCCATATTATAGTCTTCCCTCTTAGAACATGTTTTGTTGCATCCCAAACATTTTGGACAATTCTGTTTTTGTTTATTTGCCCACATGTATATTTGTATTTCCTCTTTGGTTTCCTTGTTGACAAATTCAATGTGTAGTAGCATGTTATTTAGCTTCTGTATCTGTGTTCTTTCCAGATTTTTTCTTGTGATTGGCTTCTAATTTCATACTGTCATGGTCAGAATAGATACATGATATGATTTCAATCTTTTGAATTTATTGTGACTTTTTTTGTGGACTATCTTCTGATCTGTTCTGGAGAATGTCTCATGTACACTTGAATGTGTATCTTGATGTTTGGGGATGGAATGTTCTGGATATATCTATTAGGTCCATCTGGTCTAATGTCATCAAAGCCACTGTTTATTTGTTGATTTGCCACCTTATTGATCTATCCATTGATGTAAGTGGTGTTAAAGTCCTCTGATATTATTGTATTACTGTCACTTTCTTCTCTTATGTCTGTTAATAGTTGCTTTATGTATTTAGGAGTTCCCATGTTGGGTGCATAAATATTTACTATTGTCATATCTTCTTTTTGGATTGTTCTCCTTAGCAGTATGTAGTGTTCCTCTTTGTCTCTTGCTATAGCCTTTGTTTCATAGTCTTTTTTCTCTGATATAAGGATTGCTGCCTCATTTTTCTTTTCACTTCTATTTGCATGATACATGTTTTTTCATTTCATCATTTTCAATTTGCAGGGGTCTTTCATATTGAAGTGTGTCTGTTGTAGGAAGCATACAGGTGGATCTTGTTCTTAATCCATTGAGTCACCCTATGTGTTTTGATTGCTGTTTTTAGTCCATTTACATTCAAAGTAATTATTGATAGGTATGTACTTATTTCCATTTTGTTATTTTTTTTACTTTTCTTCTTTAAAGTTTTCCTCTGTTCCTTTCTTCTTCTCTTCCTCTTTTTCTTTGTAGTTTATGGTTTTCTTTAATGACATTCTTGGATTACATTCTCTTTATTTTTTGTATATCTATTAAAGGTTTGATTTGTAGTTAATATTAGTTTCATACATAACATCTTATACATAGAGCAGTCTGTATTAAATTGATGTTGATGGTCACTTAAATTTGAGCACATTCTAAAAGCACTAAATTTTTACTCCATCCATGTTTTATGTATATAATGTCATCATTTTATGGTGTTTTAAAATTTTAAATTATGAGTCAGTAGATATAAAGTAGAGCCTCACGTTTTGCATTTCTAAAAAATTCCATGGGGCCCTGGGTATGATGCATAAACAATGAATTTTGGAACACTGAAAAAATAAAATAAAGTTAAAAAGAAACCCAAAATGAGCATGCTATATATTAATAAATCTTTATTTATTAAAAAATTCCCAAGTGACGTTGATATTGCTTCTCCTCAGACCATGTTTTTGATAATGCAGGTCTATCTCATTCCCAAAGCAATGTTCTTAATTGCCTACAACTCTATTTTTACTTACAGATAAGTTACCCTTCCTTAAGCTTTCATAGTCTGAGTAACACAGAGGAGTAGAGGTTATCACCTAGCTATTTCAGGCCTAAATATACTTCAATATGAGTAAAACCTACCCTTTTGGGGCACCTGCATTGCTCAGTCAGTTAAGTCTCTGCCTTTGGCTCAGCATATATTCCTGGAGTCCTGGGATTGAGTCCCACATTGGGCTCCCTGTTCAGTGGGGAGTCTGCTCCTCCCTCTACCCTCACCCTGCTCATGCTACCTCTCTCTCTCAAATGAATAAATAAAGATCTTTTAAAACATAAAAACCTACCCTTTCTCTCTCAAAAACACCTGCTACCAACAGAATACCTCACCTTTGGACTTTTTTACTTGCCAGGAAATCCTGAGCTAAAAATAATCTGAGTGAAAATTCAGGTAGTGAAGCTTTACATTATACCTCTTAACAAAACTTTATTCAGTAAAGAGGTTGGGGTCTTGAGAACTTCAGTTAGATTAGTCTAACAGAAACTTCTCTGATCATAATATTCTCTGATTCAAAGATTCTCAATGTTGGGCACCTGGGTGGCTCAGGGGGTTAAGCCTCTGTTTCGGCTCAGGTCATGATCTCAGGGTGCTGGTATCAAGCCCCGCATTGGGTTCTCTGCTTAGCAGGGAGCCTGCTTCCCCCTCTCCCTCTGCCTGCCTCTCTGCCTACTTGTGATCCCTCTCCCTCTGTCAAATAAATAAATAAAATCTTAAAAAAATTCCCACTGCCTCTCTTTCTAGTTCCTTACTGAATGGAATCTAGATTCCTTAGCCTGGCCCTTAGGGGAACACTCTTACACTCTTGGTGGGAAGGCAAACTGGAGTAGCCACTGTGGAAGACAGCATGGAGGCTCCTCAAAGTTAAAAATAGAACTGTCCTATGATCCAGCTATTGTACCATTAGGTATTTCCCCTAAGAATACAGAAATAGTAATTCAAAGGGAAACATGCACCCTGATGTTTATATCAGCATTATCACCAATAGCCAAATTATGGAAATAGTCAATAGCCAAATTATGGAAACAACACAAATATCCATCAACTGATGAATGGATAAAGAGGTGAGGTATATATATATGTGTGTGTATATATATACCTATATATAATATAAATAATATATATATATATATAATATCAATATAATATATATTATAGGCTCCTGGGTAACTGTTAAGCCTCTGCCTTCAGCTCAGGTCATGATCTCCGGGTCCTGGGATTGAGGCCCGCATCAGGCTCTCTGCTCAGTGGGGAGCCTGCTTCCCCCTCTCTCTCTGCCTGACTCTCTGCCTACTTGTGATCTCTCTCTCTCTGTCAAATAAATAAATAAAATCTTTATAAGTAAATAATATATTATATATGATGTATAATATATTATATAATATATAAATACATATAATTAATATATCATGTAATGATATATTACATAAAAATATATAATATTAATATAATTATATATATAAAATGGAATATTACTCATTCACCAAAGAGAATGAAATCTTTCATTTACAATGACGTGGATGGAGCTAGAGTCAGTCAGAGAAAGACAAATACCATATGATTTCACTCAATTGTGAAATTTAAGAAACAAAACAGATGAACATAGGGGAAAAAAACAAGAGAGAGGCAAACTATAAAACAGTCTCTCAACTATGGAGAACAAATTAATGACTGCTGGAGGAGAAGTAGGCGGGAGGATAGGCTAAATGGGTGATGGGTATTAAGGAGAGCATTTGTTGTGATGAGCACTGGTTGTTATATATAAGTGATGAATCTCTAAATTCTACTCCTGAAACTAATATTGCACTATGTGTTAACTAACTGGAATTTAAATAAACACTTTGGAAAGGAAGGGGGAAAAAAAAGAAAAATCTCCAGTTAACCCTATGGGTTTTCCCTTGTAAAGTTAATTGCTTCTTTTGTCTTGTTGCTCTTAAGATATTTTCTTCATCACTACATTTTACAGATTTAATTACAATATGTCTTGGTGTGAGTCTGCTTTTGTTGATTTTGTTGGGGTTTTTCTGCCTTCTGGATCTGGATATCTGTTTCCTTCCCCAGATTAGGGAAGTTTTCAGCTATTATTTTTTCAAATAAAATTTCTGTCCCCCTTTCTCTCTCTTCTTCTTCTGGGACCGGTATTCAGGAAATTTTCAACTTCCTAGGTACAAGAAGATATAAGGTTTCTTATCCCAAGGCACAATTATGAGAGACATCTGTCAAGTATCTGGGCTTGGTATTTCAGAGGGGTTGAGGAAACTGGGAGAAGATAAGATTCAGCCTATTGTTTCCTACCCTCTAACACTCAAACAGTTAAGAGGTTTTTGGGCATAACAGGGTACTGTCCTTTGTGGATACTGGGATAAAAATCTCAAGCAGCATTGCTCAGTGCCCCAGCTTTAAGTCTTCTTACTGGGAAGGTTTACAACTTGTAATGTGACAGAAAGAAAGGGAATGGCTTTGGTGTCCTAATCCAGACCCAAGGGCCAGCTCAATAGCCAGTAGGATATTTAAGCAAAGAACTGAATCTGGTCACCTGTGTCTGGTTGGCCTGCCTTAGGGCAGTGGTGGCAGCTTCACTTTTGATTCCCAAAGCTACAAAAGTAACTCTGGGACAGGGTCATACTCTCTACAACCCTCATAATATCCAAGTCCTCCTATCAATGGATAGCAGTCACTCTCTCATGGACAGCTCTCTTCTGCGGTACCAGGCACTCTTCCTGGAAGACCCAGCCATGCAAATAAAAACTTACTCTACTTTAAATCTTACTACCTTCCTTCCAGAAGAGGGCACAGGGCCAGAACATGACTGTCAACAAATCATAACCCAAACATACACTGCCCAGGAAATCTTAAAAGAAATCCCAGTAGAAAATCCAGAATGGACTTTATTTTCTGATGGGAGCTCATTTGTTGAACAGGGCATCAGAAAGGCTGGATATGCCATGGTCTCTTTATATGAAACAGTAGAGAGTAAACTTCTCCCACCTGAGTCAAGTTCCCAGCTAGCAGACCTGAGGGCCCTCACCTTAGCTTTAGAGCTCAGTAAGGGCAAAAGAGTCAACATATATACTGACTCCAAATATGCCTTCCTGGTTTCACACACCCATGGTACAATACAGAAAAAGGGACATTTTCTAACTGCTTCAGGTTCTTCTATCAAGTATCATTAGGAAATCACACAGCTTCTACAAGCTATATATCAGCCCCTAGAAGTAGCAATTATGCATTGCAAGGGGCACCAAAAAGAAATGGATGAAGTAACCAAAGGGAATAGATTGACCAATGCTGCAGCAAAATCGGTCGCCAGGTCAACTACCACTGTGGTTGCACCCCTAGTCTGGGATGGCTCCATAACTTGGGAAAGACTCTGTTATTCAGTTGAGTAGGGACAATGGGCAACAGAATAGTGATATATTCCCCAGTCTACAGACTGGCTCCAGGCAGAGGATGGTAGGCTTCACCTGCCAGCCACTAACCAACGGAAGGTCCTAAAAACCCTACATCAGACCTTCCATTTAGCTTGAGATAAAACCCTACAAATGACCCACAAACTCTTTATGTGAGAAATTTAGATAGGACTATTAAAACATTTTAAAAACGTATGAAGTCTGCCAGAAGAATAGCCTGTTCTCCCATCCACAAGTCCCCAGAGGCAAACAGAGTAGGAAGTTACCCTGGGGAAATTGGCAGATGGACTTCACACATATGATTAAAATGCATGAGTACAAGTACCTCTTAGTTTGGGTAGGTACCTTCACACACTAGATTGAGGCTTTTCCCTGTAAAACTGAAAAAGCCCCAGAAATAATAAAGGCACTAGTAAACTAAATCATCCTTCAGTTTGGTTTCCCCCAGTCCCTTCAGAGAGATAATGGTCCTTCCTTCAAGTTCCAAGTAATAGATGGAATATCCAAGATTTGGAAATTATAACTTACACTGTGCCTGGAGACCTCAATCCTTGGGAAAAGTAGAAAGGATTACTGAAATTATTAAAAGAAACCTCAAAAAACTAGCATGAGAAACAAGCCAAAATTAGGTGTCTCTACTCTCTATTGCCTTACTCTGAGTTAGGAAGACTCCCATGAAAAGGGAGTTGAGTCCCTTCCAGATCTTATATGGGAGACCCTTCCTTGTAAATGACTTACTGGTAGACATGAAAATCTTTGATCTGATGAATCTTGTCATTCCTCTTGCAGGGTTTCAATCAAATTCTTCAGGAGCTTCCCAAATCCCAGCCCAAAATAACCAATCTGTCCCATTTCACCCCAGATCAAGTGCTTATTAGAACTCTTCCTCCTTTAACCACCTCTCTAGAGTTGGTCTAGAAAGGCCCATGTACAGTGATTTTAGCAACTCCAACAGCAGTCAAAGTGCCTGAATTTGAAACCTGGAACTACCATTCCAGAACCAAACTCTGGTATCCAGTAGGGCCTAACCAGGAACCAAAATATCTCTGTGAGCCCAGAGAGGGCCTCAAACTAGTCTTGAGGTGACAAGACACAGATAAGTCTTCTTAAATATTACCTTAACTCACTTTGTATCTTCCAGAAGAAAGATCAACAGACTCCAAAAGGTGGAGCATCACATGGAGATCAAACCAGACTTCTACAGGAGATACCTTGATAGCCTAGGATGAGAGAATACTGACTGCCACCCCTTCCAATGCCCCTGACCAGCAGGAAGTAGCTATGATTGGTTGTTGTCCTTTTTTCCTAATGGTAATTAGGGTTACCTCTTCAGAGAGGGGAATGATGGATTACTGGAAGAAAGGCAGGTGGTGACAAGTAGCCCCCTCAACTCTAAGAATAAAGCACACTTACAAGGATTTTATACCCACCTTTGAAGGAGTCTCCCACCCTTTTCCGCATGATAGATGATAAAAGCCTGATTGGATGACAGCCACAGGGAGAGTTAATTAGATTAAAACAGCCCGTCAACAAGCCCATAAAACCCCCTAGACTTAGAACCCCAATGGCAACCCTTCCCTCCTCAGGAGCCTTGTGCTATCACTTTGATATTCAATAAATCTTGCTTTGCTGCCCACCACTCTGTCTGGTCTACCTCTTCATTCTGTGAAGTGGTGTGACCAAGAATCGTGGGCACCAATGGAGAAGAAAATCCTGTAATACCACAAAAAGTTAGTAGACACATCCATAACCTCATATAATCATCATTTTTTGTAGTTATGTTGAGTATGTTTAAGACTTAATCTCAAAGCAAATTCCAAGTACAAAATTTGGTATTGTTAACTATAGTCAACATACTATACATTAGTACCATGTAATTTATTCATTTTATAACT
Source organism: Taxidea taxus jeffersonii (assembly GCA_003697995.1). Taxonomy (NCBI): domain Eukaryota; kingdom Metazoa; phylum Chordata; class Mammalia; order Carnivora; family Mustelidae; genus Taxidea; species Taxidea taxus. The sequence continues at coordinate 29,310 of ML094673.1, forward strand.
GAAAGCTTGTACCTTTGAACAACCTCTCCCCATCCCCCCTTCCCCATCTCTTTGTAACTATCAGGAGTTCAGTGTTTTCACATTCCATATATAAGTGAAAATATCAAGTATTTGTTTTTCTTTCTGACTTATTTCACTTAGCATAATGTCTTCAAGGTCCACGCATATAGTCACACATGACAGGAACTCCTTATTTTTTAATAGTTTAAATACACACACACACACACACACACACACACACACACACACACTGTTTTCCTTATCCATTCATCTGTTTGTGGGCACAGGTCATCTCCATATCTTGGCTATTGTGAATAATAATGCAACATGGGCGTGCAGACATCTCTTAGAGTCAGTGATTCCATTTCCTTTGTATAAACCCTAGAAGTGAGATTTCTGAAGCATATGGTAGTTTTATTTTAAGATTTTAAGATGGGGGAAATTTTATACTGTACTTTAAGTGGCTGTACTAATTTACATGGCCAAGAACAGTGCACAAGGGTTCCTTTTTCTCCACATCCTTTCCAGAATTTCTTCTTCTTTCTTTCTTTTTTTTTTTTGATAATAGCCATTCTACCAGGTATGAGGTGATATCTCTGTATGGTTTTGATTCGCATTTTGCTGATGATTGCTGATGTTGAACACCTTTTTAGTACTTGTAAGCCATTTTATATCTTGGGAAATTGTTTAATCAAATCATCTACCTATTTTCAAAGTATATTATTTTTTTGACACTGAGTTTTATGAGCTCCATATGTACTTTAGATATCAACCTCTTATCAGATAGATAGGTTATAAGCATTTTCTCTTATTCTGTAAGTTGGTTGTTCATTTTATTGATTTTCTTCTTTTGCTATGAAGAAATATTTTAATTTGATGTGGTCCCATTTGATTTTTGCTTTGGTTGCTTGTGTATTTGATGTTCTATTGTGTCAGGAGAACTGTAGTTCATGTAATAAATTAAGAATATACAAATAGTCTCCTGATGGATGAGGAGACATAAGCCACTTACAATGTCATTATATATTCCCATTATATAGTCCCTTAGTACCCAAAGCTCCTACTTTGGGGCAGTAAAACACTGGGGTCATTTTGATTGAAGACACAGCTTTAATATGCTCACAAAAAGGAAGTAAAGTTATATGATTTATTACTGACATGTCTCAGAAACAGGGAGTAAAATGAGCTGAGGAAAAGGACAGTTTTTCATCCCTGGTCACAAATGAGCAGGAGATAGCAGGGCATCAATAAGTTATTACTTATAACATGGTTGGGGTTGATATCACTATTCATGGCACATTTCCAAAAGGTTATTTTAAAATGCAACTCAGGAAGCAAAGTGGGAACTTGTGGCAGGAATCCTAACATCAGTTCCTTATCTAAACGCCTAGATTCACAGTGAACAACGTTGTTATATTGAAAAATGCCTCGGTGGGAACACAAAATACCTGTTTTCTCATCACACATATCTAAAAAAAAGATTGTGCAAAAATGAGGGAGATTTTTCCTGACATTTTCATCTAGAAATTCACAGTGTTTTGTCTTACTTCTAAACCATTAATCCATTCCTAATTTTTATGAGTGTTACAAGATGAGGGTTCAACACACATACTTCCCACAGCAAAGGGAGAGAGTGAGAGAGAGAACCTTTGAAATCCACTGGCTCAAGGATAGAGCAACCAAAACATAAGAACACACAAAGCACAAACCAGTGACTTGTCTTGACCTAGAAACTACATGACCTCTTTTTCATAAGGACTTTACTTTCAGGAGCAGGAGACATAATAGGTTTTTTTAATACACAGAAGGCAGAGCTTACACAAAATGTCAAGAGGGAAGAATTTATCCCAAATGAAAAAAAAAACACAAAAACAAGCCAAGACCATGGCCAGAGATCTAAGTGAAACATATATAAGTAACATGCCAGATGGAGAATTTAAAGCAACAAGCATAAGGATACTCACTGGGCTTGAGAAAAGAATAGAAGGCATCAGGGAGACGCTTAACACAGAGTTAGAAGAGTTAAAAAAATGAATCAGAAATGAGGAGAGTAATAAGTAGATTGGAAACAGGCTGGATGCAATAAACAGCAGGATAGAAGAAGAGGAATGAATTAGTGATGGAAAAGACAAAAGAATGGAAAACAATGAAGCTGAACAAAAGACATAAAGAAGAATTATAGAATATGAGAATAGACTTCAGGAACTTGTGACTCCAACAAAAATAATAGCATTCATATTGTAGGAATCCCAGAAGGAGAAAAGAGAGAAACAGGGGAAAAATTTATGTGGGGAAATAAAAGCTGAAAATTGTCCTAATCTGAGAAAGAAAACATATCCAGATCCAGGAGGCACAGAGAACTCCCACTCAAACCAACAAAAGAAGGTCAATGCCAAGACATATGGTAATTAAATTTGCAATATATAATGATAAAGAAAAAAATCCTAAAAACAGCAAGACAAAAGAAGTCCTTAACTTACAAGGGAAATCCCATAAGTCTAGCTGGAGATTTCTCAAAAGAAACTTGGCAAGCCAGATGGGAGTAGCATGATATATTTAATGTCCTAATGGGGACAATATGCAAGCAAGAATCCTTTATTCATCAAGGCTATCATTCAGGACAGAAGGAGTGATACAGTGTCCCAGATAAAGAAAAGCCAAAGAAGTTCATGACCACTAAACCAGTCCTGCAAGAAATATTAAAGGAGACTCACTGCAAAAAAGAGACCAAAAGTTACAAAAACAAGAAAATATCAGAGAAATTTGCAGAAACAATTACAAAACAAGCAATTAAATGTCAATAAGTACATATCTATCAATAATTACTTTGAATGTAGATGGACTAAATGCTCTAATCAAAAGACATAGGGTGTTAGAATGGATTAAAAAAAAGACCCACTTACATTCTGCCTATGAGAGACTCATTTTAGACCTAAAGACACATGCAGAATGAAAGTGAGGGGATGAAGAAATATTTATCAAACAAATGGATGTCAAAGTAAAGCTGGAGTGGAGATATATATATATGTATATATACATACATATATATATACACACATATATACATATATGTGTGTATATATATAATTTCAGTATTTTTGTATTTGTTGATTTACAAATACTATATATATGTATATATATATATATGTAGACAAAATAGACTTTAAAACAAAAACTGAATTAGCAATTCTTTCAATTCTTGCACAATGAAAATCACTGTGAATTGTATATATACTCTAGGAAAATTTTACTGCTGTATAATTTATGTAACAATACTACTCATTCCAGGTTTGTTTAATAAAACTTTGTATCTTTTAAAAAAACTAAAAACCAAAAACTGTAGCAAAGGACAATGAAGGACACTATACCATAAGAAAAAGGACAACCAAACAAGGTGTAAAAATTATAAGTATTTATGCACCCATGATGGGAGCACACAAAACCCTAAAACAATAGTGAACAAAAAAGAACTTATTGATAATAACATAAGCATAGGGAATTTTTACACCCTACTTACATCAATGGACATATCTCCTAAACCAAAAATAAATAAGGAAATAATAGCTTTGAATGACACATTGGAACAATGGACGTAACACATATATTTAGAACATTCCATCCTAAACCAATAGAATACACGTTCAAGTGCACATGGAACATTCTCCAGAGTAGTTCACATATTAGGTACATCAGATTGCAACAAATACAAAAATACTGAAATCAAAGCATGCACATTTTCTGACCACAACAGTATAAAACTAGAAATCAACTAGAAGAAAAAAGGAAAGACCACAAATACATGGAAGTGAACAACATGCTACCAAACGATGAATGGGTCAACCAGAAAATAAAAGAAATTTAAAAGTACATGGAAACAAATGAAAATGAAAACACAATGGTCCAAAACCTTTGGAATGAAACAAAAACAGTTCTAAGAGGGAAGTATATAGCAATACAGGCCTATTTTTAAGAAGAAAGAAAAATCAAGGGGGCATCTGGGTATCTCAGTTGTTAAGCATCAGGCTTCAACTCAGTTCATGATCCCAGAATCCTGGGATCAAGCCCTGCATTGGGTTCCCTGCTCAGCAGGAGGCCTGCTTTTCCCTTCCCCACTCCCCCTGCTTGTGTTCCCTCTCTCGCTGTGTCTCACTCTCTCAAATAAATAAATAAAATCCTAAAAAAAAGAAACAAGAAAAATCAAATAAAAAATCTAACCTCACAGGTAAAGGAGCTAGAAAAAAAAAAAAGAAGAAGAAGCCTAAAGCCAGCAGAAGGAAAGGAATAATACATATTACAACAGAAATAAATGACACAGGGCACCTGGGTGGCTCAGTGGGTTAAGCCTCTACCTTCAGCTCAGGTCATGATCCCGGAGTCCTGGGATCGAGCCCCACATCAGGCTCTCTGCTCAGCAGGGAGCCTGCTTCCCTCTCTCTCTCTGCCTGCCTCTCTGCTACTTGTGATCTCTGTCTGTCAAATAAATAAGTAAAATCTTTTAAAAAAGAAAGAAATGACACAGAAAATTTTTAAAAAGTAGAACAGATCAATGAAACCAAGAATGGTTTCTTTGAAAAAATTTATAAAATTGAAAAACCTCTAGCTAAAACTATCAAAAAGAAAAAGAATAGATACAAATACATAAAAATCACAAATGAAAGGAGGTAAATAACAACCAACACAACAGAAATACAAAAAATTATAAGATAATATTATGAAAAACTATATGCCAATGAATTTTGACAACCTGGAAGAAATGGATATTCCCAGAATATATAAACACCCAAACTGAAACAGGACAAATAGAAAATTTGAACAGACTGATAACCAGCAAAGAAATTCAATTGGTAATCAAATGCTCCCAACAAACAAAAGTACAAGGCTAGATGGCTTTACAAGGGAATTCTACCAAATATTTAAAGAATTACTACCCATTATTTTCAAACTATTCCAAAAAATAGAAAAGTAAGGAAAACTTCCAAATTCATTCTATGAAGCCAGCATTATCCTGATAACAAAATCAGATAGACTTCAATTAAAAAGGCCAATATTCCTGGTGAACATGGATGCAAAAATTCTCAATATAACCTAACAAATCAAATCCAACAGTACATTAAAATAATCATTCACCACAATCAAGTGGGATTTATTCTTGGACTGCAAAGGTGTTTCAATATTCCTGAAGCAATCAACATGATATACCACATTAAGAAAAGGATAAGAAACATGACACTCAATAGATACAGAAAAAGGATTTGATTAAGTACAACATCCATTCATGTTAAAAACCCTCATCAAAGTAGGCTTAGAGGGAACATACCCCAACATATCAAGACCATACATGAAAAAAAAACACAGTTGACATCATCCTTAATGGGCAAGTCAGTTTTTCCTCTGTGGTCAGGAACAAGGCAGGGTTGTCCACACTCTACTGTTATTTAACATAGGGCTAGAAGTCCTAGCCACAGGAATCAGACAACAAAATAAATAAAAGGTATCTAAACTGGCAAGGAGGAAGTAAAACTTAGACTGTTTGCAGATGATACGGTACTCTATATAGAAAACCTGAAAGACTTAACAAAAACATTGCCAGAACTGATACATGAATTCAGTACTGTGGCAATATATAAAATTAATGTGCAGAAATCTGTTGTATTTCTATGCATAAATAATGACATAGCAGAAAGAAATCAAGGAATCAATTCTATTTACAATTGCATCAAAACCAATAAAATATGTAAGAATAAATATAACCAAAGAGATGAAAAACCTGTACTCTAAAAACCATACAACACTGATGAATGAAACTGAATATGAAAAAGAAATGCAAAGACATTCTATGCTGAAGGGTCAGAAGAACAAATGTTGTTAAAATGTTTACACCATCCAAAATAATTTGTGCACTTAATGCAATCCCTATCAAAATACCACCAGAATTTTTCATGGACCTAGAACAAAGTATACTAAAAATCTTATGGAACCACAAAATACCCCAGTGGCCAAAGCAAACTTGAAAAAGAAAAGCGAGGCTTTGCTCTAGCCTTCAAGTTATATTACAAAGGTGATCAAAACAGTATGGTATTGGCACAAAAACAGAGTAATATATCAATAGAACAGAATAGATAATACCAGAAATGAATCCCAAATATATGGTGAACTAATCTTTGATAAAACAGGAAAGAATATCCATTGGGAAAAAAGATAGTCTCATCAACAAATGGTGTTCAGAATGTGTACAGCAGCATGCAAAAGAATGAAACTGGATCACTTTCTTACACCACACACAAAATTAAAAAAAAATGAATGAAAACTTTAATGTGGGAACAAAGACCATGAAAGTCCTAGAGGAAAATAGACAGTAACCTTTTTGACATAGCCATTTCTAGATATGTCTCCTGAGACAAGGGAAACAAAAGCAAAGTTAAACTCTTGGGACTTCGTCAAAATAAAAAGCTGCACTGTGAAGGAAACAATCAACACAACTAAGAGGCAATCTTCAGAGTGGGAGAAGATATTTGGAAATGACATATCTGATAAGGGGTCAGTATCCAAAATATATAAAGAACTTATGAAATTCAACACCCAGAAAATGAATAATCCAACTAAGAAATGGGCAGTAAATATGAATAGACATTTTTGCAAAGAAGACATCCAGATGGACGAGAGACACATGGAGAGATGCTCCGTATCACTCATCATCAGGGAAATGCAAATCAAAACTACAATGAGATATCACCTCACACCTGTCAGAATGGCTAAAATCAACAACACAAGAAGCAACACATATTGGTGAGGATGTGGAGAAAGGGGAACCCTCGTGCACTGTTGGTGGGAATGCAAACTGGTGCATTCCCTGTGAAAAACAGGATAGAGGTCCTCAAAAAGTGAAAAATAGAACTACCCTATGATCCAGCAATTGCACTAGTAGGTATTTACCCAAAGAATACAGAAATACTAATTCAAAAGGATACGTGCATCCCTTTGTTCATAGCAGCAATATCTACAATAGCTAAATTATGGAAACATCCCATGTGTCCATCAACTGATAAAAATGGATAAGAAAAATGTGGTATATATATACAATGGAATATTCCTTGGCCATATAAAGGAATAAAATCCTGCCTTTTGCAATGACATGGATGGAGCCAGAGAGTATTATGTTAAGTGAAATAAATCAGTCAGAGAAAGACAAGTACCATATGATTTCACTCATGTGTGGAATGTAAGAAACAAAACAGATGAGCACAGAGGGAAAAAAAGAGATGCAAATCAAGAAACAGACTCAACTATGGAGAACAAACTGATGGTTATCAGAGGGGAGGGTGGGTTGGGGGATGTGTTAAATAGGTGATGGGGATTAAGGAGCACAGTTGTTGTGATGAGCATGGGGTGTTTTATGAGTGTTGAATCATCATATTGTACACCTGAAACCAATATTATACTGTAGGTTAACTAACTGGAATTTAAATAAAAACAACAAAAAATCAACTTCATAGAGTTTCTGCGAATATTTTGAGTTTCTGTGAACACTTTGTTTAACTCTTGGCATTGGAAAAAAGAGAGGACAACCAGAAGAGCCAACAATAGCCAAGTTTCAGTCTTCACAATTTCTCAATGCAGCAACTCCTACAAATATCTCCCTTTTAGATAAGTTGAGAAAACTGAAACTTAAAGCTGACAAGTGCAGGAGTGAGGATTAAAACACAACTTTTTTTTTCCTCTGTGATGCTCACAAACTCTGCTACTGGCAGAGATTCCTTAGTTTTTGGAAGCATTTTTTTACAGGCAAAATTGACCACAAAGTGAATTCCTGTGCCATGAGTTCCTATGGATTTGTCACAAATTATTTTATTTTTGCTACTTCATAAGAGTATTCTTAGGTAAACTAGGTTTTTGTATCCTTTATATTCATGGCAATGAAGAATACAAGGACACATAATATAATTTTAGACCATTTTCTTGATTCATACTAAGGTGTTTATAGTTTTACCCATATTGCTTTTGCATCACAGTGCAAATGCCAACACAATGAAAAAGGCAAATGGTATCTGAGTATCACTGTGAAAATGAGTTTGACCCTATGGTTCCCTGAATGTGTCTCAGATACCCCCCAGCTACACACAGAAAACACTTTGAGAACCACTGACTGAGCAGCCACCTAAACGTATGCATGAATTTTTACTATGTTCCACAAGGTGGTGCTATTATAAAGTACACTTGTAATAAAATTTTGAATCAAAATTGATTTAAAAAACTTGGTCAGTTTCAGGAACCAATGTAGCTACATTTTTTTTCCTTTAAAAAAGTTTATTTAGTGGGCTCTTAGAGTACCAGATCTGTCTTCTTATCTAAGTCCTCACTTCCAGCACAGAATCTTGTTCCCTTATTATGGCTTTTCCACAGTCATCTTCCACAGAAACACTTTTCTCAGGGGTGAAAGTGTGAAAAACACTTTTTCACACAGCATGTCATGTTAATTTGAGTGATGGCATTTTGCAATCATGAAAGCCAAAGGACTCTTGAAACCTTATCATTTAATGCCCTTGCATTAAGAAAATTTCACCTCCTTCCAAATAATCTTCCACTTTGTTTTCACAAATGACACACTGAGAAACTCCATGCAGCATTCTTGAATATGGGATTCTTCAGGTCTGTTGTATTTAAGCTTTATTTTCTGGGATAGGAAGGCACAAATCCTGTTGTGAATTTAACTAAAGCTGTGGGCATTCTCCGCCCCCACCACCATGTACATGTATGCACATGGAATATTTCCAAGGGTAAATATGCCCTGATACTATGACACAAATTAAGATCATTTGATTTAGTGGTAAATCCTTTTGTCAAGTCCCATCCTCCCCCTTCAGCTTAGGTAAAACAAAATTTGTATTAAATAAGAGATTTGGAATCTTTATGTTATCATTTTTTTAAAGTATTTATTTATTTATTTATTTTTACTAATACTTTATTGTCAGTAAGAAAGTCTGGCTAATAGTAGTTTTCAGTAAAATTCTTTACATGTCCATTGCATCACAAATATACAGTCACTATATAAACTGTGTCATGATGGTTTTCATTCTAAACAGGCATACAGAAGGTCCCCATTGCACTTTCCAGTAAAGAAAATATTTATAATTCTAAAATATGGTAATCCATTTAAGACATGACCATGTAGAAGACCTTTCCTCCTATGTATAGCTAGAAATGAAGGCTTATATTGAAATGTCTTAATGAAATTTCATACTTCAGTGGAATAAGACATATAATGAAACTCTGGTTATATTAAAAAACCAGGGTGTTGAGAGGGGGAGCAAGATGGCGGAGAAGTAGCAGGCTGAGATGACATCAGGCAGCAGGAGATCAGCTAGATAGCCTATCAAACCATTCTGAACACCTATGAATCCAACAGGAGATCAAAGAAAAGAAGAAAAATAATTCTAGAAACAGAAAATCGACCACTTTCTAAAAGGTAGGACCAGCGGAGAAGTGAATCCAACGTGACGGGAAGATAGACCCCGGGGGGAGGGGCCGGCTCCCGGCAAGCCCCGGAACAACGGAGCACAAAATCAGGACTTTTAAAAGTCTGCTCCATGGAGGGACATTGCTCCAGAGGCTAAACTGGGGTGAAGAACTCACGGGACAACGTGGACTCAGGTCCTGCCGGGTCACAGAAGGATCGGGGGTGTCTGAGTGTCACAGAACTCACAGGTATTAGAGTGGGGAAGCCGGCTGCGGAGACAGAGCCAAGGAGTGAGCTCTCAACTCAGAGTTTCCTAGAGCCGTGGTCTATGACACAAGCCGGTGCTCTGTGCGAGGGGTCCCCACAAGATCCGGGGAGACTCCGACCTGGGAGAGCTCAGGGATCTACGGGGTTCGGAGACTCCAGGTGGGACTCTGCCAGAGACAGAGATGCTTGGTCACAGGCTGGGTGACATCAGAGCACAGCCAGAAGCCAGTGAGACGGGACTGATTATGCACGATTTTCTCAAAGCATGGCTGGAGGCTGGGGAGACGGGAGTGATTAAGCGCTTTTCTCTGAAGGCGCACTGAAGATGGGGGCCCGGAGCTCTCGGCTCCTCCGAGCCAGAGATTGGGAGGCCGCCATTTTCATTCCCATCCTCCGGAACTCTACAGAAAGTGTTCAGGGAACAAAAGCTCCCAAAAGCGAACCTGAGAGGATTACTTAGCCCGGCCCCTGGTAAGGGCAGGGCAATTCTGCCTGGGCGGAGACACTTGAGAATCACTACAACAGACCCCTCCCCCAGAAGATAAATAAGAAATTCAGCCAAGACCAAGTTCACTTAACAAGGAGAACAGCAGATTCTTATCTGGACAAAATGACAAGGCGGAAAAACTCAACACACACACACACACAAAAGAACAGGAGGCAGTACCAAAGGCTAGGGACCTAATCAATACAGACATTGGTAATATGTCAGATCGGGAATTCAGGACAACAATTCCCAAGGTTCTAGCTGGGCTCGAAAAAGGCATGGAAGATATTAGACAAACTCTGTCAGGAAATAAAAGCCCTTTCTGGAGAAATAAAAGAACAAAAGTCTAATCAAGTTGAAATTAAAAAAGCTATTAATGAGGTGCAGTAAAAAATGGAGGTTCGTACTGCTAGGATAAATGAGGCAGAAGAAAGAATTAGTGATATAGAAGACCAAATGACAGAGAATAAAGAAGCTGAGCAAAAGAGAGACAAACAACTACTGGACCACGAGGGGAGAATTCGAGAGATAAGTGATACCATAAGACGAAACAACATTAGAATAATTGGGATTCCAGAAGAAGAAGAAAGGGAGAGAGGAGCAGAAGGTATATTGGAGGGAATTATTGTAGAGAATTTCCCTAATATAGCAAAGGGAACAAGCATCAAAATCAAGGAGGTGCAGAGAACACCCCTCAAAATCAATAGGAATAGGTCCACACCCCATCATCTAATAGTAAAATTTACAAGTTTTCGTGACAAAGAGAAATTCCTGAAAGCAGCACGGGACAAGAAGTCTGTAACATACAATGGTAAAAATATTAGATTGGCAGCAGACTTATCCACAGAGACCTGGCAGGCCAGAAAGAACTGGCATGATATATTCAGAGCACTAAATGAGAAAAACATGCAGCCAAGAATACTTTATCCAGCCAGGTTATCATTGAAAATAGAAGGAGAGATAAAAAGCTTCCAGGACAAACAAAAACTGAAAGAATTTGTAAACAACAAACCAGCTCCACAGGAAATATTGAAAGGGGTCCTGTAAGCAAAGAGAGACCCTAAAAGTATTATCAGAAAGGAACAGAGACAATATACAGTAACAATCACCTTACAGGCAATACAATGGCACTAAATTCATATCTCCCAATAGTTACCCTGAATGTAAATGGGCTAAATGCCGCAATCAAAAGACACAGGGTTTCAGAATGGACAAAAAAAGAAAACCCATCCATATGCTGCCTACAAGAAACTCATTTTAGACCTGAAGACACCTCCAGATTGAAAGTGAGGGGGTGGAAAACAATTTACCATGCTAATGGACATCAGAAGAAAGCTGGCGTGGCAATCCTTATATCAGATCAATTAGATTTTAAGCCAAAGACTATAATAAGAGATGAGGAAGGACACTATATCATACTCAAAGGGTCTGTCCAACAAGAAGATCTAATAATTTTAAATATCTATGCTCCTGACATGGGAGCAGCCAACTATATAAACCAATTAATAACAAAATCAAAGAAACACATTGACAAGAATACAATACTAGTAGGAGACTTTAACACACCCCTCACTGAAATGGACAGGGCATCCAAGCAAAAGATCAACAAGGAAATAAAGGTCTTAAATGACACACTGGAGCAGATGGACATCACAGATATATTCAGAACATTCCATCCCAAAGCAACAGAATACACATTCTTCTCTAGTGCCTGTGGAACACTCTCCAGAATAGATCACATCCTGGGTCATAAATCATGTCTCAACCGGTATCAAAAGATTGTGATCATGCCCTGCATATTTTCAGACCACAATGCTCTGAAGCTAGAACTCAATCACAAGAGGAAATTTGGAAAGAGCACAAATACATGGAGACTCAACAGCATCCATCTAAAGAATGAAAGGGTCAACCAGGAAATTAAAGAAGAATGGAAAAAATCATGAAAACAAATGATAATGAAAACACGATGGTCCAAAATCTGTGGGACACAGCAAAGGCAGTCCTGAGAGGAAAATATATAGCGATACAAGCCTATCTCAAGAAACAGGAAAGGTCTCAAATACACAACCTAACCCTACACCTAAAGGAGCTCGAGAAAGAACAACAAAGAAAGCCTAAACCCAGCAGAAGAAGAGAAATAATAAAGATCAAAGCAGAAATCAATGAAATAGAAACCAAAAAAACAATAGAACAAATAAAAGAAACGAGGAGCTAGTTCTTTGAATGAATTAATAAGATTGATAAACCCCTGGCCAGACTTATCAAAAAGAAAAGAGAAAGGAACCAAATAAATAAAATCATGAATTAAAGAGGAGAGATCACAACCAACACCAAAGAAATACAAACAATCATAAGAACATATTATGAGCAACACTATGCCAACAAATTTGCCAATCTGGAAGAAATGGATGCTTTCCTAGAGACATATAAACTGCCAAAACTGAGCCAGGAAGAAATAGAAACCCTGAATAGGCCCATAACCAGCAAGGAGATTGAAATAGTCATCAAAAATCTCCAAACAAACAAAAGCCCAGGGCCAGATGGCTTCCCAGGGGAATTCTACCAAACATTTAAAGAAGAATTAATTCCTATTCTCCTGAAACTGTTCCAAAAAATAGAAATGAAAGGAAAACTTCCAAACTCATTTTATGAGGCCAGCATCACCTTGATCCCCAAACCAGACAAGGATCCCATCAAAAAAGAGAATTACAGACCAATATCCTTGATGAACACAGATGCGAAAATTCTCACCAAAATACTAGCCAATAGGATCCAACAATACATTAAAAGGATTATTCACCACGACCAAGTGGGATTTATTCCAGGGCGGCAGGGTTGGTTCAACATCGGCAAATCAATCAATGTGATACAATCCATTAACAAAGGAAAGAACAAGAACTGTATGATACTCTCAATAGATGCTGAAAAAGCATTTGACAAAGTG
>RCUC01043953.1:0-17364 GCA_003697995.1 Taxidea taxus jeffersonii
AGAAAAGAGAAAGGACCCAAATAAATAAAATCATGAATGAAAGAGGAAAGATCACAACCAACACCAAAGAAATACAAACAATCATAAGAACATATTATGAGCAAGTCTATGCCAACAAATTTGACAATTTGGAAGAAATGGATGCTTTCCTAGAGACATATAAACTGCCAAAACTGAACCAGGAAGAAATAGAAAACCTGAAGAGGCCCATAACCAGTAAGGAGATTGAAACAGTCATCAAAAATCACCAAAAAACCAAAAGCCCAGGGCCAGATGGCTTTCCAGGGGAATTCTCCCAAACATTTAAAGAAGAATTAATTCCTATTCTCCTGAAACTGTTCCAGAAAATAGAAATGGAAGGAAAACTTCCAAACTCATTTTATGAGGCCAGCATCACCTTGATCCCCAAACCAAACAATGATCCCATAAAAAAAGAGAATTACAGACTAATACCCTTGATGAACACAAATGCGAAAATTCTCACCAAAATACTAGCCAATAGGATCCAACAGTACATTAAAAGGATTATTCAAGACGACCAAGTGGGATTTATTCTAGGGCAGCAGGGTTGGTTCCACATGTGCAAATCAATCAATGTGATACAATACATTAAAAAAAGGAAGAACAAGAACCATATGTTACTCTCAATAGATGCTGAAAAAGCATTTGACAAAGTACAACATTCCTTCCTAATCAGAACTCTTCAAAGTGTAGGGATAGAAGGCATACACCTCAATATTATCAAAGCCATCTATGAAAAACCCACTGCAAGTATCATTCTCAATGGAGAAAAACTGAGACCTTTTCCGTTAAGGTCAGTACCATGGCAGGGATGTCCGTTATCACCACTGCTATTCAACATAGTACTAGAAGTCCTAGCCTCAGCAATCAGACAACAAAAAGAAATTAAAGGCATCCAAATCGGCAAAGAAGAAGTCAAACTATTGCTCTTTGCAGATGATATGATACTATATGTGGAAAACCCAAAAGGCTCCACTCCAAAACTGCTAGAGCTTGTACAGGAATTCAGTAAAGTGTCAGGATATAAAATCAATGCACAGAAATCAGTTGCATTTCTTTACACCAACAACAAGACAGAAGAAAGAGAAACTAAAGAGTCAATCCCATTTACAATTACACCCAAAACCATAAGATACCTAGGAATAAACCTAACCAAAGAGTCAAAGAATCTATACTCGGAACTATAAAGTACTCATGAAAGAAATTGAGGAAGACACAAATAAATGGAAAAATGTTCCATGCTCATGGATTGGAAGAATAAATATTGTGAAAATGTCTATGCTACCTAATGCTATCTACACATTTAATGCAATGCCTATCAAAATCCCATCCAATTTTTTCAAAGAAATGGGACAAATAATCCTAAAATTTATGTGGAACCAGAAAAGACCTCGAATAGCCAAAGGAATATTGAAAAAGAAAACCAAAGTTGGTGGCATCCCAATTCCAGACTTCAAGCTCTGTTACAAAGCTGTCATCATCAAGACAGTATGGTACTGGCACAAAAACAGACACATAGATCAATGGAACAGAATAGCGAGTCGAGAAATAGACCCTCAACTCTATGGTCAACTAATCTTCGACAAAGCTGGAGAGAATATCCATTGGAAAAAAGACAGCCTCTTCAACAAATGGTGTTGGGAAAATTGGACAGCCGCATGCAGAAAAATGAAATTGGACAATTTCCTTACACCATACACGAAAATAGACTCAAAATAAATGAAGGACCACAGGGGAGAAAGGAATCCATCAAAATTCTTGAGGAGAACACAGGCAGCAACCTCTTCGACCTCAGCCACGGCAACTTCTTCCTAGGAACAACGCCAAAGGCAAGGGAAGCAAGGGAAAAAATGAACTATTGGGACTTCATCAAGATGAAAAGCTTTTGCACAGCAAAGGAAACAGTCAACAAAACCAAAAGACAACTGACAGAATGGGAGAAGGTATTTGCAAATGACATATCAGATAAAGGGCTAGTATCCAAAATCTACAACGAGCTTAGCAAACTCAACACCCAAAGAACAAATAATCCAATCAAGAAATGGGCAGAGGACATGAACAGACATTTCTGCAAAGAAGACATCCAGATGGCCAACAGACACATGAAAAAGTGCTCCACATCACTGGGCATCAGGGAAATACAAATCAAAACCACAATGAGATACCACCTCACACCAGTGAGAATGGCTAAAATGAACAAGTCAGGAAATGACAGATGCTGGCGAGGATGTGGAGAAAGGGGAACCCTCCTACACTCTTGGCGGGAATGCAAGCTGGTGCAACCACTCTGGAAAACAGCATGGAGATTCCTCAAAAAGTTGAAAATAGAGTTACGTTATGACCCAGCAATTGCACTACTGGGTATTTATGCTAAAGATACAAACATAGTGATCCAAAGGGGCACGTGTACCCGAGTGTTTATAGCAGCAATGTCCACAATAGCCAAGTTGTGGAAAGAACCTAGATGTCCATCTACAGATGAATGGATAAAGAAGAAGTGGTGTATATATACAATGGAATACTATGCAGCCATCAAAAGAAATGAAATCTTACCATTTGCGTCGACATGGATGGAACTAGAGCGTATTATGCTTAGCGATATAAGTCAACTGGAGAAAGACAACTCTCACATTATCTCCCTTATAAGAGCAAGTGAAGATGCAACCGGTGTGGGGGTTAAGGTGGTAGGAAAAGAAAAAATGAAACAAGATGGGATCGGGAGGGAGACAAACCAAAAGAGACTCTTAATGTCATAAAACAAACTGAAGGGGGAGAGGGGCAAAGGGTTTGGGAGAGGGTGGTGGGGTTACATTATATGTTTAAATAAAAAAGCTTAACGAAAAAAAACTAATGGTGTACTATACAGTGCATATTTGAACATAATAAAAATGCCTACAAATAAAACAATTTTAAGGATACTAACTGGTCTTTTAAAAATACATAGAAGACACTAAAGAATCTCTTACTGCAAAGTCAAAAATATCTACAAATTGCTACGGCTGAAATTCAAAATGCTATAACTGAAATGCAAACCCAGGTGAATGCCACGATAATGGGAATTAATGAAGCAGAGGAAGAAATGATATAGAAGATAAAATTATGGAAAACAATGAGGCTGAAAAGAAGAGGGGAAGAAATAGATCATAATTGTAGATTTAGGGAACTCAGTGACTCATTAAGCATAACATTTATGTCATAGGAATTCCAGAAGACGTCAAGAAAGAAATGGTAGGGGCACCTGGGTGGCTTAGTGGGTTAAAGCCTCTGCCTTCAGCTCAGGTCATGAGACCAGAATCCTGGGATCGAGCCGTGCATCGGGCTCTCTGCTTGGCGGGGATCCTGTTTCCTCCTTTCTCTGCCTGCTTCTCTGCCTACTTGTGATCTCTTTCTGTCGAATAAATAAAATCTTAAAAAAAAAAAAAGAAAGGGTAGATGGCTTACTGGAAAAGTTTTAGGTGAAAGCCCCTAATTTGGGGAAGGACACAAACATCAGAATCCAAGAATGTACAGAGTATGCCCAATAAATTCAACAAAAGCTGGCTATCCTCAAGACATATCATAATCAAATCCACAAAATACACAGACAAATAAAGAATCCTGACTGTAGCAAGTGGGAAAAGTACATAGCCTACAAGGGAAGAGAGATGAGATTTGCAACAGATCTGACCACAGAAACTTCGCAGTCCAGAGAAAAGTGGCAGGATATGTTCATACTGCTGGATGGGAAAAATATGAAGCCAAGAATACTCTATCCAGTAAGGCTGTCATTCAGAATGAAGGAGAGACAGTTTCCCAAACAAGCAAAAAGTGCAAGAGTTTGTGACCAATAAACCAGTCCTGCAAGAAATATTAAAGGGACCTCATTGAGTGGTCGAAAAAATACAAAAAAAAAAAACCCAAAAAACAAATAAAGACTAAAAAGGAACAAAGAACATTACCAGAAACACCACGTTTAAAGGTAACACAATTGCACTAAATTGATATCTATAAATAATGCCTGTAAATATAAATGCACTATATGATCCAAACAAAAAATGTAGGGCATCAGAATGGATACAAAATCAATCACATCTATATGCTGCCTACAAAAGACTCATTTTAGGACAAAAGACACCTCCATATTGAACGTGATGTGTTGGAGAACCATCTCTCATGCTAATGGACATCAAAAGAAAGCTGGAGTAGCCACACTTACATCAGACAAATGAGATTTCAAATCAAGGACTGTAAAATGTGATAAAGAAAGGAATTACATCATGATTAAAAGGTCTATTCATCGGGGCGCCTGGGTGGCTCAGTGGGTTAAAGCCGCTGCCTTCGGCTCAGGTCATGATCCCAGGGTCCTTGGATCGAGCCCCGCATCAGGCTCTCCGCTCTGCGGACAGCCTGCTTCCTCCTCTCTCTCTTCGCCTCTCTGCCTACTTGTGATCTCTGTCTATCAAATAAATAAATAAAATATTAAAAAAAAAAGGTCTATTCATCAAGAAGATCTAGCAATGGTAAATACTTATGCCCCCAACTTGGGAGCACCTAAAATATAACTTGCTTAATAAGAAACATGAAGAAACTCATTGGTAATATAATAGTAGTAGGGGACTCGAATACCTCACTAACATCAGTGGAAAGATCATCTTACAGGAAAATCAACAAGTGTCTTAATGACTCACTGTACCAGATGGACTTAATAGATATATTGAGAATATTTCTTGATAAAGAAGCACAAAACACATTGTTTCGAGTGCACATCGAACTTTCTTCAGAATAGATCACATACTGGGTCACAAAGCAGCCATTAACAAGTACAAAAAGATTTATATCAGTACCATACATATTTTCACACCACAGTGCTATAAAACTCGAAGTCAACCATAAGGAAAAAAAAAATGGAAAGACCACAAAGAAATCCTACCAAAGAATGAATGAGTTAACCAAGAAATTGAAGACAAAGAAAAAAATACATGGAAACAACTGAAAATGAAAAAAAAAATGACAGTACAAAGCTTTGGGATGCAGCAAAGGCAGTCCTAAGAGGGGAGCCTATTGTAATAAAGAACTGCCTCAAGAAACAAGTCTCAAATACACAACTTAACTTTACACCGATAGCAACTGGAAAAGGAACTGCAATTAAAGTTTAAATCCAAGAAAGGAAATAATAAAAATTAGAGAAAAAATGAACAACATGGAAAGAAATAAAAAAATAGTAAAAAAAAATCAACAAAACTAAGAGCTGGTTTATGCAAACAATAAAATTGATAAATCTCTAGCAGGATTTAACAAAAATAAAAGAACACAAATAAAATTATGAATGTAAGAGGAGAGATAGTAAACAACACCACAGAAATACAAATAATCATAAGGGAATATTAAGAAAAGTATTATGCCAGCAAAGTGGGCAGTTTGGAAGAAATGGGCAAACTCCTAGAAGCTTACAAAGTACCAAACTGAAAGAAGTGGAAAATTTGAACAGACCCATAACCAGCAAAGAGATTGAATCATTAAAAAATCTCCCAACAAACAAAACTGCAAGGCCAAATGGCTTCTCAGAGGAATTTTAGCAGACATTTAAAGAAGAGGTAATACCTATTCTTCTCAAACTATTTAAAAAAAAAATAGAAAGGGGAGAAAAACTTCAAAACTCTTTCTACAAGGCTAGCATTACATTGATTCCAAAACCATACAAAGACCCCACTTAAAAGGAGAATTGCAGGCAAAAATTCCTGCTGGACATGGATATAAAAATTCTCTAGTAGGTACTAGGAAACAGAATCAAACAATACACATGAAAAAATACATTCACTATGATCAAATGAGGTTTATTCTTGGGTTGCAAGGATGGTTCAATATTCACAAATCAATCAAGGTAATATATCACTTTAATACAAGAAAGGATAAGAACCATATGATCCTCTCAATAGATGCAGAAAAAGCATTTGACAAAATACAGCATCCATTCTGGATAAAAAACAACAACAAAGTATGGATAGATGGAACATACCTTAATATTGTAAAGAACATATATGAAAAACACACAGGTAATATCATCCTCAATGGGGAAAAACTGAGAGCATATCCTCTATGTTCAGGAACCAGACAGGGGTGTCCTGCATCACCATTACTACTTAACATATTACTGGAAGTCATAACCTCAATAATCAGACAAAAACAAGAAACAAACCCATCCAAATGGCAAGGAAGAAGTCAAATTTTCACTATTTGTAGAAGACATGATTCCCTAGGTAGAAAACCTGAAAGACTCCTACAAAAGATTGCTTTATAATTGCAAGATATAAAATCAATGTAAAAAAATCTGTTGCATTTCTATACACCAATATTGCAGCAACAGTAAAGGAAATCAAATAATCAGTCCCATTTACAATTACCTCAAAAATTATAAGATATCTAGGAATAAACCTAACCAAAGAGAAAAAAAAATAAACTGTATCTGAAAACTTATGAACGATATTGAAGAAGACACAAGTTAATGGACAACCTTCCATGATCATGGATTGGAAGAACAAATATTGTTAGAATGTCTATACTATCAAACACATCTACTGCACATTTAATTCAATTCCTATCAAAATACTGCCAGCAGTTTTTGAGAGCTAGAACAGTCCTCAAATATGTATGGAAACACTAAAACCCAAATAGCCAAAACGATACTGAAAAAGAAAAGAAAAGCTGGAGGCATCATGATTCCACATTTCAAGCTTTACAAAAAAAGCTGTAATCATCAAGACTGTATGGTCCTGGCACAAAAACAGACACATAGATCAAGCGAACAGAATAGAAAACCCAGAAATGGAACTACGTCTATATGGTCAACGAATCTTCCACAAAGCAGGAAAGAATATCCAGTGAAGAAAGGCACTCTTCAACAAATGGTGTTTATAAAACTGGACAGTAAATTGCAGAAGGGTGAAACTGGACCACTTTCTTCACCATACACAAAAACAAATACAAAATTAATGAAATACCTAAATGTGAGACAGGAAACCACCAAAATCCTAGAGAATACAGTCAGAAACCTCTTGGACCTTGTCCATAGCAACTTCTTACTAGATATGTCAATGATGATGGCAAGGGAAACAAAAGCAAAAATGAATACAAGACTTAATTGAAATAAGAAGTTTCTATGCAGTGAAAGGAACAATCAAGATAACTGAAAGGCAGCATATGGAATGGGAGAAGTAAATCACGTGTGATATATCTAGTAAATAGTATCCATTAGCTAAAAACAACTTATCAAACTCAACACCCCAAAAAACAAGTAATGCAGTTAAGAAATGGAAAGAGGAGTTAAGATGAAAGAGGAGTAGGTGGACCCCAGGTTTTTGTCCTCCCTCAAATAAAACTAGATAGTGATCAAATCATTCTGAACACCTGAGAAATCAGTCCAACATCTTGGAAAACAAATGCTGCAAA
Source organism: Taxidea taxus jeffersonii (assembly GCA_003697995.1). Classification (NCBI taxonomy): domain Eukaryota; kingdom Metazoa; phylum Chordata; class Mammalia; order Carnivora; family Mustelidae; genus Taxidea; species Taxidea taxus. The sequence continues at coordinate 7,447 of RCUC01043953.1, forward strand.
TCTACAAGTAGAAAAGTAACCACCATTTGGAAGGTAGGAGGTACCAAGACTTGAATCCAGCGTGACAGATCTGAGGATAAGATGGCAGGGAGGGAGCCTGCTTAAAGAGGATATGGCAAAATATTATAATCAGCAAAGCACAAAATCAGAACTTTTAGAAGTCAGCTAGAGTGGAGAAGTTTCCTGGTTTAAATGTGCTCAGGTGGTGAAGTGGGGTAGAATCCCAGGTGTGACAGCATGGCCTTAGGTTCCCTGGGGTCACAAGAAGAGTGGGTGGTGCATGAGTGCAGTCGTGTTCCCAGGCATGGGAGTAGAAAAGCTGGCTGAGAACAGGGAATCCAGATGCCGGCTTTTTGCCCTCTGTTGCCATAAACTGCGAACCACTGCATGGTCATGCAACTGCTTTCCTGTGAGCGGTCCAGAAAAAGGCAGAATTGTGGTTAAAATCCCCTCCACAAGTAGGAACAGCACAGTTCCCTGTCTTGGGAGTCCATAAATTTGGAGTTTTGAAACTTAGTCACATGTCTGAAATAAAAATGCTTGGTCACAGGCTGGGTGAACACAAAGTTCTGATGGAAATCAGGGAAAAAAGAGTGATTGATTGCTTTTCCGTGAGGGCTCACAGAAAACTGGGGACATGAATTTTCATCCCAGGGGTCTACAGAGTAGGATGCCCCGATATTCATCCCAACCATTAGTGCTAATAGCCTTCAGGGAACAAAACAGTGCCACCTAGTGGAGTCTGGAGCTGCATACACCAACCACTGCCTCCCTGTGCCCTGGAGAAGCATTTCCACTCGGACAAGTCCACCTGAGAATCAGCACAACAGGCCCCTTCCCCAGAAGACCAGAGCAAATAACTCACTGACATCAAGTTTATTTATCATAGAATGCTGCAAAGCTTCAGCTATGGGGGAAAATAGTTTATTTTTTAGTCTCAATATTATTTTTTTCTGTTATTTTCTTATTAGTCCAATTCTTCTTTAATTTTTATTTTTATATATTTGTTATAAATTTTGACACATTTTTGTTTTCTTTCACTCTCATATATTTATTCCTTTCTTTCTTCCTTCCTGCCTTCCTTTTTTATTCCTTCCTTAATTTGGTATCTAGTTTCTTTTAATATGCAAACCAAAACACACCCAGAATCTAGTTGTATTTTTTCTGTTGTTATCTTTATATTTGATTTTGTAATTTCTTTCTCTTTCTTTCTTCTTTCCCTTTCTATCCAAAATGACAGGATGGAGAAATCCACCGTAAAAGAAAGAACAGGAGGTAGTACTCACTGTTACAAATGTAGTCAACATAAATATAACTAATATATCTGTAATAGAACTTAAAACAAAGATTATAAAGATACTAGCTGGGCTTGAAAAAAGCATAGTAGACACAGGATAATTCCTTACTGTAGAGATAAAAGAAATAAAATTTACTCAGGCTGAAATAAAAAATGCTATTACTGAGATGCAGTCTCACGTGGAGGCCATCAAAATGGGGATGAATGTAGCAGAAGAACAAATCAGTGATAGAGAAAACAAAATGCTGGAAAATAAGGACACTGAAAAGAATAGTAAAGAAAACTATTAGATCACAAAGGTAAACATAAAAATTCAGTGATTCTGTAAAGGAAAATGCTAACCATATTATAGGAGTTACAGAATGTAAGGAGTAGAAATGAACAGCAGAAGGTTAATTTGAACAAATTATAGCTCAGAATTTCCCTAACCTGAGGAAGGAAACAGGCATTCAAGTCCAGGAGGCACAGAGAACTCCCCCTCAAAAATCAATAAAAATAAGCCAATACCTCAACATATTACAGTGAAGCTTGAAAATTGCGAAGATAAACAGACAATCCTGAAAGCAGCTCAGGAAAAGAGGCCTTAACCTACGAAGGTAGAAGCATAAGGCGAGCAGCAGATCTGTTTACAAAGACCTGGCAGGCCAGAAAGGACTGACATGATATATTCAATGTGCTAAATGGGAAAAATATGCAGCCAGGAACATTTTAACCACCAAGGCTATCATTCAGAATAGAAAGAGAGTTAGAGTTTCCAGAACAAACAAAAACTAAAAGAATTTATGAATGCTAATCCAGCCCTGTAAGAAATATTAAAGAGATCCTTTGAGGAGAGAGAGATCCCAAATTTAACAAAGGCCAGAAAGAAACAGAGACAACCTATGGGAACAGAGAATTTACAGGTAATACAATGACACTAAATTTATCATTCAATAATTACTGTGAATGCAAGTAGACTAAATGCTCTAATCAAAATGCACTGGGTATCAAAATGGGGGAAAAGACCCCATCAATATGCTGCTTAGAAGAGATGCATTTTGGGTCAAAAGTCACCTCCAGATTGAAAGTGAGGTAGTGAAAAACCATCATCAAAAGGAAGCTGGAGTAGCCATCCTTACATCAGACAAACTAGATTTTAAAGCAAAGAGTATAATAAGAGATGAAGGACACTATGTCATAATAAAGGGTTCTATCCAAAAAGAAGATCTGACAATTGCAAATCTTTATGTCTCTAAATTGGGAGCAGCCAAATATATAAACCAATTAATAACAATTAATGAAACACAATGATAATAACACAATAATACAAAAGTAATTTAACTCCCCAGTCACAGCAATGGACAAATGATCTAAACAGAAGAGCAACAAGGAAACAAGAGCTTTGAATGACACACTGGAACAGATGGACTTCACAGATATATTCAAAGCATTTCATCCTAAAGCGGCAGCATTCACATTCCTTTTTAGTGCACACGGAACATTCTTCAGAACAGATCATATACCGGGTCACAAACCAGCTCTCATGTGGTACAAAAATATTGAGATCATTATCATGCATATTTTCAGACAACAATACTATGAAGTTTGAAGTTGACTACAAGAAAACATTTGAAAGAACAACAAATATATCTAAGTTAAAGAACATCCTACTAAAGAGGATGTTTAAGAAACATCCAGAAAAATAAAGAATTCAAAAAATATATGTAACAAAATGAAAATTAAAGCACAACAATCCGAATCCTTAGGGATTCAGCACAGGTGATTGAAAGAGGGAAGCGTATAGCAATACAGGCCTTCCTCATGAAACAAGAAAATTCTCAAATACACAACTTAACCTTGCACCTAAAAAAGCTGCAAAAAGAACAACAAATAAAGCCTAAATCCAGCAGAGGGAGATAAATAATAAAGATTAGAGTTGAAATCAATGATATACAAATAACATTAATTTAAAAAGTAGAACAGATCAATGAAGCTAGGAGATGGTTCTCTAAAAGCATTAATGAGATTGAACAACCCCTAATAAGACTTATCAAAAAGTTAGATGGGATCAGGAGGGAGACAAACCAAAAGAGACTCTTAATGTCATAAAACACACTGAGGGGGATGGGGGGAGGGGGGTTGGGAGAGGGTGGTGGGGTTACATTATATGTTTAAATAAAAATAAAAATTAAAAAAAGAGATGAACAAACAAAAAAAGACTTATCAAAAAGAGAGAAAGGATCAGTAAATAAAATCATGAATGAAAGGAGATACCACAACCAACACCAAAAAAATAAAATTATTTGCAAATATTATGAACAATTATATGCCAACAAATTAAGCAATCTGGAAGAAATGGTTAAATTCCTAGAAACATGTAAATTACCAAAATTGAAACAAGAAATAAAAAACCTGAACAGACCCATAACCACCAAAGAAATTGACACAGTAATCACAAATCTCCCAACAAACTAGAGTCTAAGGCTGGATGGCTTCCCAGAGGAATTCTACCAAACATATAAAGTAGGATTAGTACCTATAATTCTGAAACTGTTGCAAGAAAAAGAAATGGAAGGAAACCTTTCAAACTCATTCCATGTGGCCAGCATTACCTTAATCCAAAAAGCAGAAGAAAGCAAAATCAAAGAATCTATCCCATTTACAATTGCATCAAAACCCATAAGATATCTAGGAATAAACATAACCAAACAGGTAAAGGGTCTGTAATCTGAATACCATAGAACACTTGTGAAAGAAATTGAGAAAGACAAAAAATAATGGAAAAATATTCCATTCTTATATTTGAAATGCTTCAATATTTGGAATAACAAATATTGTTATTTTGTCTATGCTACACAAAGCATCTACACAGTCAATGCAAACTCTATTAAAATATCACCAATTTGAGGAGGGGGGCAAGATGGCAAAGAAGTAGGAGGCGCTGTTTCAATGGGTCACCTACAGTGAGCTGATTACCTACCAGAACACTCTGAACACCCACGAAATCAGCCTGAGATTTAGGATTATAAACTTCTGGACCTTTATGGGGACAGAAGATGCCAGTGGACAGGTAAAGCTGAGTGGGAACATCAGACTGATATCAGAAGATAAGCAAAAGGGAGAGGGAGCCACCAGGAGTGAACCATTGGAAAGTACTACACCAGTACAACAGTGCCCTTTGACTGGGGACAAGCATTAACCTGAAGTCTGGTAAAAAGCACTCAAAAAGAGCAAAAGATCTTAAGAAGAAATTGGTTCAATCCGGTGGTTTAGGGAAACAGGCTTAAGCTCACAGACCCAGGATGGCCACCCCTAGCATTGTGCCAGAAAGAGTGTGGTGAAGCATCCAGGCCTTGGTCCCTGAGCCACCAGCACATGAGAGCATCTGGGTGGCGGCATGCATAAGAGAGTCTGCTGTGGACGCCAGCCAGAACTCTCTAGAACCACAGTCTTTTGCACTCCGCATGCGGACAAAGAGACTGGGGTCTGAGTCATGCTCCATACCCTCCCCTGAGAGAGTTCCAGGTGGGCACTAGCCTGAACACTCTCAGTCAGGGCCAACATGAAAATCTCAGTGTGCTCTTTCTGGATGGGATCTCTCTGGTGATCCGGACCTGCCCAGACAGCTTCGGCAAAGGCAGCCAATGGAAGCAGCTCTCTGGACTAACATTGCTAATGGTTTAGTAGCACTGGGGTACAAGCGGGGGTTCCTGCGACCTCTGAGACTGTAGCTGGGGACGTGTCCTGCTGGTGGGAGGTGGCAGAGGGGAGTGTGTATGCTCTGGACTACCCAGAGGGGAACAGACTGAGGCTTCTCTCTGAGACAGAGGTCTGGGTGCAGTTTGTTTTTCTCTGAATCTCCAAACAACCGCCTAAAGCTACCAAGGGGAATGGGAAACAAACAAACAAAAAAAAACAAAAACAAAAACAAAAAAATGACAACAAAAAAACAACCTCCGGAGAACAAAACAAAGGCCTGAAAAACGGGTTTCCTCAGAGACCAGCCCCTTGATGGGGCAGGAGGACTTAACTTTAGTAACAGTCCCTGAAAACCACACAGCAGGCCCCTCACCCAGGAAGCCAGCCCAAAAAAAAAAAAAAAAAAGACAAGAGGACAACCACTACTACTTCATAGATACAACTTTTATTTTTAATTCATTCACACTATTCTGATTCTTTTCATTTTTTTATATATATAACTTTTTAACCTATTTACCATCACAGTGAGATGGTCAGTACATCAAATTGCATAATAACCTTCTAGCCTGAACTTAAAAAAAAATTATTTATTTAATTTCTTTTCAGTATAACAGAATTCATTGTTCATGCACCACACCCAGTTCTCCATGCAATACGTGCCCTCCATAAAACCCATCACCTGCTCACCCAACCTCCCACCTCCTGCCCCTTCAAAACCCTCAGAATGTTTTTCAGAGTCCATAGTCTCTCATGGTACAACTCCCCTTCCAATTTCCCCCAACTCTCTTCTCCTTTCCATCTCCCCATGTCCTCTGTGTTATTTGTTATGCTGCACAAGTAAGTGAAACCATATGATAATTGACTCTCTCTGCCTGACTTATTTCACCCAGCATAATCTCTTCCAGTCCAGTCCATGTTGATACAAAAGTTGGGTATTCATCCTTTCTGATGGAGGCATAATACTCCATAGTGTATATGGGCCACATCTTCCTTATCCATTCATCCGTTGAAGGGCACCTTCGTTCTTTCCACAGTTTGGCGACTGTGGCCATTGCTGCTATGAACATTGGGGTCTTCAACAAAGCGGGAAAAATATACAGTGGAAAAAGGACAGTCTCTTCAATAAGTTGTGCTGGGAAAATTGGACAGCTATATGTAGAAGAATGAAACTTGACCATTCTCTGACACCTTACACAAAGATAAACGCAAAATGGATAAAAGACCTCAATGTGAGACAGGAATCCATCAGAATCCTAGAGGAGAACATAGGCAGTAACCTCTTCGATATCAGCAACAGCAACTTCTTTCAAGATATGTCTCCAAAAGCAAAGGAAACAAAAGCGAAAATGAACTTTTGGGACTTCATCAAGATCAAGAGCTTCTGCACAGCAAAGGAAACAGTCAACAAAACAAAGAGGCAACCTACAGAATGGGAGAAGACATTTGCAAATGACAGTACAGACAAAAGGCTGATATCCAGAATCTATAAAGAACTTCTCAAACTCAACACACACAAAACAGATAATCATGTCAAAAAATGGGCAGAAGACATGGACAGATATTTCTCCAATGAAGACATACAAATGACTATCAGACACATGAAAAAATGTTCATCATCACTGGACATCAGGGAGGTTCAAATCAAAACCACATTGAGATATCACCTTACACCAGTTAGAATGGCCAAAATTAGCAAGACAGGAACCAATGCGTGTTGGAGAGGATGTGGAGAAAGGGGAATCCTCTTACACTGTTGGTGGGAATGCAAGTTGGTGCAACCACTTTGGAAAACAGTGTGGAGATGCCTTAAGAAATTAAAAATAGAACTTCCCTACGAACCTGCAATAGCACTACTGGGTATTTACCCCGAAGAATACAGATGTAACCTGAACTTTCTGATACTTATACCTGTGTTTTCTTTTGCTTTTCTATTTTTTAATTTATTTCATTTTATTCTTTTTTTAATATTCATATAGAGATAAGCTTAAAGATAGTCCCCTTTTCCCCAATCAATGCTACACCTATAAGTATACCAGTTTGAATCCCCCTTTATCTCAGGAACGTGGAGTCCTTTAACAAAGATATCAAGATGCATCCAGAAAGAATCAAAATAACCTTCCTTGCCCACACTGAGAATTTATAACCACTCTTCCATCTTTTCTTCTGTCAGTATTTCTGTGTATTTGTTTTTGTCCTGGTAGTATATAACTTTTATACTTGGGGTCCTTTTTGACGAGACACTTTTTATTTATTTTTTTTTTCTTATCATCTACTTTTGTCAGTCTTTTTGTTTGTCTTACCTTGGGGCCCATTTGGGCAGGGACTTCTCTTTTATTTTATCTTTCTTTTTTCCCCCTGTCTCTCTCTCTCTCTCTCACTCTTTTTTCTATTTTCTTGCTTTTTGGTGGGGACTCTCAATTGCTCAAAAACATTCCAGGGCACACCTTGCCTGCACCACAGTTGATACATTCAGCTACACATCCATTCAGCCATCTCTCACCAAAATGACTAGGAGGAAGAATGGCCAACAGAAGAAAAATTCAGAGACTGGGCCCTCTACATCAGAGCTATTGGATATGGACATAGACAGTATGTTGGAAAGGGAATTCAGGCTAACAATTATCCAGGCATTAGCTAAGTTGGAGAAAGCCTTTGGTGACAAAACAGAATTGATCAGGGCAGAAGTGAAAGCCAAAAGGGATGTTATTCGCAATGTTCTCAATGAGTTCCAATCTAATCTAAATTCTCTACAAGCTAGGGTAACTGAGGCAGAAGATAGAATTAGTGATCTGGAGGACAAACAGATAGAGAAAAAGGATCAGGTGGAAGCCTGGAAAAAACAGCTTAGAAGCCACGAAAACAGAAGTAGGGAAACAAATGACGCCATGGAAAGATCCAACATCAGAATTGTTGGAATCCCTGAAGGCGAGGAGAAAGAAAGAAGACTAGAAGATATAGTTGAACAAATTCTCCATGAAAATTTTCCCAATCTCGCTAATGGAACCACCATTCGTGTACTAGAAGCAGAACAGTTTACCCCCAGGATTAGAAACTAGAAAGACCTCGAGACACGTGATTGGGAAAATGATGAATCATTATTGTAGACAGGAGCTCCTGAAAGCAGCTAGGGCAAAGAAATTCCTTACATACAGAGGAAAGCCCATCAGAATAACATCAGACCTGTCCACAGAAACCTGGCAAGCCAGAAAGGGCTGGCAAGATGTATTTAGGGCACTAAATAAGAAGAACATGCAGCCAAGAATACTTTATCCAGCAAGACTGACATTCAAAATGGATGGAGAAATAAAGAGCTTCCAAGACTGGCAAGGTTTAAAAGAGTATGCAACCACCAAGCTGACACTGTAGGAAATATTAAGGGTGGGGGGTTTGATAAAAAAGGGAAAAAATTAAGAATATCATAGAACAGAAATATATGGACACAATGAATAGAAACAAGGACTTCATAGGTAACACGATGTCAATAAAAATGGATGTCTCAATAATCACTCTCAATGTGAATGGCCTAAATGCACCCATAAAAGGACACAGGGTTGCAGATTGGATAAAATGACAGGATCCACCCATATGTTGTCTACAACAGACCCATTTTGAACTTAAAGATACACCCAGACTGAAAGTGAAGGGATGGAGAAACATCTTTCATGCCAATGGGCCTCAAAAGAAGGCCAGGGTAGTGATTCTCATATCAGATAAATTAGATTTTAAACTAAATACTGTACTCAGAGATACAGAAGGTTACTACATAATTCTGAAAGGGACTATCCACCAAGAAGATCTAATAATTGTAAATATTTATTCCCCCAATATGGGAGCAGCCAATTACATAAGAAAACTGTTCATCAAGATAAAGAGTCAAATACATATGAATACATTAATAGTAGGAGATCTTAAGATGCCACTCTCAGTAATAGACAGATCGTCCAAGCAGAAAATCAATAAAGAAACAAGAACATTGAATGACATATTGGACCAGATGGACCTCATAGATATATACAGAACATTCCACCCTAAAACAGCAGAATACTCGTTCTTCTTGAGTGCACATGGGACTTTCCCCAGAAGAGACAACATGCTGGGTCACAAATCAGGGCTCAACCCATATCAAAAGATTAAGATTATTCCCTGCATATTCTCAGATCACAATGCTTTGAAACGGGAGCTCAATTACAAGGAAAAGTTTGGAAGGAACTCAAACACCTGGAAGCTAAAGACCACCTTGCTTAAGAATGCTTGGATCAACCAGGAGATCAAAGAAGAACTTAAACAATTCATGGAAACCAATGAAAATGAAGACACTTAGGCCCAAAACCTATGGCATACAGCAAAGGCGGTCCTAAGGGGGAAATACATAGTCATCCAAGCCTCCCTCGAAAAAACAGAAAAATCCAGAATACACCAGCTGTCTCTAAACCTTAGAGAACTGGAGAATCAACAACAAATTAAGCCAACTCCACACACAAGAAGGGAAGTAATCAAGATAAGAGCAGAGATCAATGAGATAGAAACTAGAGATACAGTAGAACACATCAATGAAACTAGAAGCTGTTTTTTTGAAAGAATCAATAAGATTGATAACCATTGCCCACACTAATCCAAAAGAAAAGAGAGAAGGCCCAAATTCATAAAATTATGAATGAAAAGGGAGAGATCACAACTAACACCAAGGAAATAGAAACAATCATCAGAAGTTATTATCAACAGTTATATGCTAATAAATTAAGCAACCTAGATGAAATGGATGCATTCCTAGAAAACTACAAACTCCCAAAATCGAACCAGGAAGAAATGGACAACCTGAGTAGACTGATATCTAGAAATGAGATTGAAGCAGTGATCAAAAACCTCCTAAAAAAACAAGAGCCCAGAACCTGAAGTATTCCCTGGGGAATTCTCCCAAACTTTCAAAGAAGAAATAACACCTA
>RCUC01043961.1:0-13711 GCA_003697995.1 Taxidea taxus jeffersonii
GCCTGTCTGCGGGAACTCGCTCTAATCTTGCAGGATGAGCAGAGCCTTCCCTGAGAGTCACCGCAGGCCCCAGAGGGCGGGATTCGGGAGAGGAGAGGAGCTCCAGAGGGCAGAGCTGGCTCTCGTTCAGGACCCCACATGGGCTGCTGCCGCCTGTCAGAGACTATCCACCCTCTTCCCAGGTCCCCGAGGCCACAGTCCTAGAATGACTCCTCCCTGATGCACCCTGGCCTGGCGGAGCAAAGCAGAGATCACCCAGCCTCGGAAGCTCCATCGCTCCCGAGGTCTCCCCAGGGCTGTGTCCATCTGTCCTGCCTCCAGAGAGCAAACTCAGCGCCTGGAGAAGGGGCCAGGGAAGTGGTGCCCAGATTGCCCGCAGCAAAGGCTGTGTCCCAGATGGTGGCTCAGAGAGGGGGCTCAGAGGAAGCTCTCTGCCCTGGGAGCAGCTGCCCGAGTACCGCCCCCCAACCCCCACCCCTGTCTGTGACGAGAGGGAGAGGCCACAGCCCGGCCTGGGGCTCCGCACCTCCCCCACCCGCTGCTGCAACCGCAAAACCCAAAACCGCAAAAACCACCTTTAGGGAATGTGCGAGACCACTGTTACTCAGCGTATTTTACTGGGTGTTTGCCTCGGTTGAATATGCAAAGGCACTAAGCTGCTTAACTCAGCATTTTCCTGCACAGTTTGGAGGTGTAACTCAGTGTGGTGTGAGCAGCTCCTCAGCAGATGGGGAAGGCCCGGAGTTGGGGTAATTTAAGCTTTGTCTCTTCGGAGGGACGCTGGCACTTCCGCTTCCCTGTCCCCCTTCATCCCAGCTGGCTGAGCGGCTGGGCCTGCTCCCTGGGCGCCGAGCCCCTCCCTTGGCCCCTCACGGGGGCAGTGACCTGGGTCCCCTGATGGGCCATCAGGCCACCTGCACGCTTCAGAAACGTTGTCTTCTCTCTTTGGGAGATGTCACCCACGGCCTTTGAAAAGGCACCTGAGTCGCTGCTGGTGGTGGCTCTGATGGCTTATCTAATGTGGGCTGGCTCCGAGGACAGGAGGTCTGGTTTCCTGCCTCTGGTGTTAACCCTCTCAAGGCTGGCCAGTTGGCTACTGGCCCTGTTATCTGCTCCCCACGCTGACGTCCAAGCGAGGCGCAGCTGACCCTTTAAGCCCAAACACACCTACCTGCAGACCATAAACACTTGCTTCCCTGAACATCCTAGTGCCTGTTGCTTCCTGTTTTGCCAGAGCTCTGGGAGGGCCACCCCGCTGGCCTTAAATCCTGATGGGGTCTGGGGTTAACAGGCCCCTCACAGAAATGTTTGTGATGGTCCCCCCGCCCCTGCCTTCCAGAGAGAGCTCTCTCTTGCTGTCCTGCTGAGACCCCTGGAAACATGCTTTCCTACCCCCCATGTCCCAGTGTGACCTCAGCTCCCCCAAGCTGGAGTGGCCCAGTCACCTTTCCAAGGATGCTGCGGCCCCCCAGGCCCCAGGATAGCATCTGCCCAGCCCCGCTTCCCCGTTCCCTCCTGGACGGTCCTCACTGAGGAGGGCAAGTGAGGCAATGGCCAGGGTCAGCACAGGTCCTCCACCCGGCCGACCTCAGCAGCCATGGAGGGTCTGTTGCAAGGCCTTCTGCCCGGCTGCTGGTGGGGAGCCCACTCTGCCCGTTCTCAACCTGGCCCAACTCTTCACTGAGGTTGGGGGTGGGGGGCTGCTTCTCAGAGCAGGCTGTGTGTGTAGGTGGCGGGTATGACAGGCAGGAAGGACTGAGGCCCACGGGCTGAAAGGACCCAACTGTCCCTGTGCCCTCCTGTCATCACTATCTCCACCATGGCCACCATCGCCATCATTGCTGCACCATCTGGGTGTGGACCGTGTGCCCCAGGTCCAGTCTCCTCTGCTCAGACCATGAGGTCTCCCACTCAGCTAACAGCCCCGCAGGATCCTTTTAACTCTGGAGAATTTTCTGAAGTCATATGTCCATTTCTCTACCTTTTTTTTTTTTTTTAAGATTTTATTTATTTGACAGAGAGACAGAGATCACAAGCAGGCAGAGAGGCAGGCAGAGAGAGAAGGGGAAACAGCCTTCCTGCTAAGCAGAGAGCCCAACTCGGGGCTTGATCCCAGGACCCTGGGATCATGACCTGAGCTGAAGGCAGAGGCTTAACCCACTGAGCCACCCAGGCGCCCCTCTACCTTTGTTAAAGCAGGATGTTGATTAAATGTTACTTTTGATCATTAGGGGTCCTGGGAGGCTTCCGGGCCACCTTGCTTAATCCCTGGCAGAACAGGGCTCTCTGCTGGTGGGCGCTGTGCGGATTCTGAGGTTCTGTGCGGGACCCCGTGCCCCTTACGCTACCTCTTTCCTCTGACCCTTCCTGAAATTCATCTGGAGAGCTGCCTTGCCCCAGCTCCCGGCTGTGAGTTTGGATGACATAGAACCCTCCCTGGTGAGACCCCCGCATTCTCCTGTGGGTCCTCTGCACTGTGGTAGGAATTAGGACCGTCTTGGAGAGAGCTGGGAGAGCTTCCTACTTAGGGAATGGGGAGTGGGAAAAAGGAAGCAGGGAGGGGGATGGAGATGGGAGGTGTTCCTGGGGCTGCATTCTTGCCTGTCTGCGCATGCCCAGGGCTCACTCAGGACGTCGACGGTCAGCAGGGTGGGAGTTTGGCTGCACATGACCTCAGCCAGGGACCTGGATACTGTTCTGATATTAGTTTTTAATTAAGGAGATTTGTTTAGTGCTCTTAAACTTTGTTTTGAGAGTAGAAGCAGGGAGGCCCTTGACGATCGGTGCGTCTGCTCTGTGTTCTGAGCTTGGTGCTGCCCGGCTCACCAAGGCCAAGGTACTCATGGTCTCTGCGGGGTCAGCACAGGACCTGCTCAGGACACCCCCTGCTCCAGACCCAGCCATTGGCAGTTTTGATGGGCCCTGCCTCTGTTTTCCATCACCCCCACCCCTGGATAGAAAAACAATGTTGTCACAGAGTGGAGGAAGCTTGGGAGTCCCAGGGAGGAGTCAACCCAGCTCCCCCACGAACTGGGTGGGTAAGGTCAGGACCCCCTTTACCCCTCTGACGCCCCAGTTCCCTCAGCTGTAAAACAGGGGCCGTCGTTGTGGTCTCACTAGCATGTGTGCCTTAGCTCAGGTCCTACCATAGAATCCCCTGGACTAGGGGGCTTCTGCCCCAGGTCGGTATTTCTTATGGCTCTGGACAGGTGACACAAACTTCAGTCCATGGCATGTTGGGAGCATTCAGTGGGGTGGGAGACAGGCAGTTGTCCTTCCCAGAGCCAGGCCCGGGAGTACCCAGGAGTCCCTGCCCCATCCTCACACCCTCCACCACCTCCAAAGGGAAGGGAGTTTGCTAAAGAAGATGGAAGGGATAGGAAAGACAAAATCAAAGGCGGGCGGGGGGGTGGGGGCTCTCAGTCTGATGAGAAACCAAGTCCGTGCTCTGGCCACTATGCAGACGCCTCCCTCCCGGCCTCTCTTCCAGCCCCAGATCTTCTGGAGAACAAGACAGCTGGTGTCTGAACTCATCACGGCCTGACTCCCAGCCCCTGTTCTGCGATGAAGCAATGTCTTAATTTTAAGGTGTATAGTATTCATGCTTCTGGTACTAAGGGTCTCCCCCTGGACCAGGCCTCAAATCCTGGCACCGACAAGCCTAATGGAGTGACGTGCAGGCATGGGGGTTAGTGCCTTGCGGGGGGACGGAAACAGAACAGGAAGATGGGCCAGACGTCCTACTGAGCCCTCAGAGTCCGAGGTCCCGCTCCCCATCACCAGCACCTTTGCAGCTGGACTCGACCAAGCACTGTTATGGGGACATGCCAGGCCGTCCCTGAGAGCAGATGACTGTGCTCATTGTAGGGTCAGGGAAACTGAGGCTTTGGAGCGTGAACTGTCTCATCGGCTACAACCTGGGGGTTCTGCCTTTGCTCTGGGGCGATGGCGGCTCTCCTTGCCATCTTGGCATGGGCTTTGTGGGGTTTCCAAGAGGGGGGCTTTGACCCCCAGCTGCCATTACAAAGTACAGAAACGCCTCGTCTCCCAGTTTGGGTGGCCAGAGGTCTGAAGTCAAGATGTTGGCGTTTCCCCTTTTGGAGGCTCAGAGAGAGAGCCCTTCCCGGCCCCCCTCCAACTTCTGGTGGTTCCCGCCATCCCTGGAGTCAGTCCCTGGCTCATCCCGGCACCTCTGATCTCCAGCTCCCATCTTCAAAAGGCCACTCCCTGTGCATCTCCCCTCTTCTCAAAAGGACACTGGCCACTGGTCTAGCTAGGACCCACCCTAACAGAGTATGACTGCACCTTAACTGATTACTTCTGCGAAGGCGCCCTGTCCAAATAAGGTCCGTTCTAAGTTGCCGAGTAGACATGAATTTTGCGGGAATGCTGGTCAACCCCGTGCTCCGGCTAGGCGGCAGCACCCGCATTGTTGTCAGTGGGGACCGCAGGGGAAGAGGAAAGCTGAGGAAAATCTGCTTGGAGGGGGGCTGCGAGCTGGTCCTGTGAGCCCGTGAAACAGGCCTTCAAAGCAGACGTTTCCAGGAGTTATTAATTCAGGGAGCCCAGTACAGTGTCTGAACGGCAGCCCCTCCTCCCAGGGTTCAGGGACCTGGTGGGTATGCCGCAGTGTTGGGGACACTCGAGCCTCATTTGCACAGCCTGGATGCACAGAGATGCTCCCTAGCCAGCTGAGTGGAAAGATAAATCAGCTGAGGGGCTGACTCAAGCCAGTTATTTTGCCAATGAAGCTCTGATAACTCGTGCTGGACATGGCCCCCGATCGATATGCCTCTCTTTTTAACTCTGGGATCAGCAGGGTCATTTTCCAGGGAGGGAGGGCTGTTTACTCAGCTCCCTTTCCAGGCGGATGAGGCTCCCAGGTCAGCTCTGATCCTCACCCCAAGCTGCTCCCTTGCCTCGTCCTCTCCCCCTTCCTGGCAGAAGGCCGTTGGATTTCAAGGCTCAGCAGAGAGGCCCAAGGGGTGAGGCTGGCAGAGATGAGGCACAAGGCCCAGGTTTCCCCAACTTCGCTTTGTCAGGTCCTGCCAACTCAGTGTTCAGCTGCCAGCATCATTTTGCAGCCTCCAGACCCCCAGCCCTGGGTTTACTTAGAGGCCTGTGCTCAGGGGTCCCTGGGAAGGACCGAAGTGTAGACCCAACCCTTAGGAGCAACCCCAATGGCACTCGCGTGGTGCTCTGTGGGCTGCTGCTTCCTGCCCATCCCCTGCCTCTCCGTACATACAGTCTCGATCCATCACATTCTGTACCTCTGGGGTCTCATCTGTAAAATGGGTTCATATTACTGCCTCAGAGGGTGGGGAGGGGCACATGAAAGGACTCACAGGGAGGGTTTGGCTCTCTGTCCCTGGCCAATGGTAGGCCCTCAACGAATGTCAGCTGACGTCTTTGAGGATTCTTTGCTAAGCCTCACAACTCTGGGAGCTGGGGTTCAAGCCCACGGTGGGTGTCAAGCCTGACTCAGTAGCTGGGCTGTGCCTCTGTCTGCACCTCCCTCCTCCATCCCTTGCTGCCCCAGTCAGCCTCTCCGGACCGATGCCTCCTTATTTTTAGTGCATGAGAATCACGCCCAGCAGCAGACTCGTAGGGAGGTGGGCTGGGCGTCATCCCAGGGCCATGGGCTCTTTACAGAGCTAAGTCCCTCCCACTTGTTCGAGGCGGGATCCTATTTATAGAAATAGATCCAGAATTTGCAGATGGCCTGTGGTATGCCAAACACTGGACCAGGAGGAGGGACAAGCGAGATCTAAGCCTGGCTCTGTCTCGAATGGCCATGTGATTTTGGGCCAGTCCCCTCCCCTCCCCAGGCCTCAGTTTCCACCCCAGCAAAACTATGGTAAATAAGCTTTTAATAGCATTGCTTTTAATAACATTTGTCAGGAGAGAGGCCGGAAAGAGTGCTGTGATCGATTAGCAATGCTTGGCACAGGTATAGGTGAGGGAGATACAGATACTTATCGCGTACTTCACACACTTGTCCTGACCATTCTCCATGATAGCTAAGGGCCCTCCAGCTCCTGCCTCCCTGGATGCTTCAGGGAGGGAGGCGGCAGAGGAGGGTGCTCAAAGCAGGGAAGCCAGCAGAGAGGCCTGACTGTGGGAGGCTCTGCCCTG
The DNA here is from genome assembly GCA_003697995.1 of Taxidea taxus jeffersonii. Lineage (NCBI taxonomy): Eukaryota > Metazoa > Chordata > Mammalia > Carnivora > Mustelidae > Taxidea > Taxidea taxus. The sequence continues at coordinate 6,136 of RCUC01043961.1, forward strand.
GGGCACAGGCAATGTCAAGCACCTTAAGATGCAGAAGGGGGTCAGATTATTTAGGGAGAGCACTCAGAGCACGTGCTGCAGAGGAGCAGCACTAGGGAGCCAGCAACAATCCCTGAGAAGGGGCATGACACCGTGCGTGCCTATTTCAGAGAGATTAGTCTAACAGGGGTGTGTGAGGTCCACCCGAGCAGGGAGGCAGGAGGATGGCACGTCATCACTTGCAAATATGGGGCAGATGTTGGCAAGGCTGACTCGGAGCTCTGAAGGCAGAGGAGGGTGAACATGAGGGCAGGAAGAACGCAGCAGTCCCGGGACTGATCAGCGGGAAGGGTCAACAAGCCCAGCATCGTGTGTCCCCCGCTGGGGGATTAGAGGCTTGGTGGAGAAGCCTCTGTCTCCTCTGCCAGCTGGGCACCATGTCCCACCCCCCACCCAGGCGCTCCAGAAGCCTGTGTAGAGTGCGGCCTGCCCAGAGGCTCAGAAGTGCCCCCTGGTGGTGCTTATTATTTATGTTACGATTATTGGATTTGAGAAAGGGGGGCTTCTCCCCTTCGCTTCTCTGTGCTCTTCTTTGAGCAGCCCGCCTCGCCTTGCCCAGAGGATTCCTGGAAGCAGGGCCACCATATCAGAGACTCTTGTCACCAACACAGGCCAGCGCGCCCCCTAATGGCTGGCTGTGACAGTGCAGGGGCTTCCCCCACTGGCTATTCTATCAACCCTTTTTTTCCCTTTTTTAAAAATTTAAATTCAATTAGTTAACATATAGTGTATTATTAGTTTTGGAGGTAGAGGTCAGTGATTCATCTGTTGCATATAGTACCCAGTGCTTATTACATCACTGACCTCCTTTATGCCCATCCCCCAGTTACCCCACCCCTCCCCCAGCAACCCTCAGTTTGTTTCCTGTGTTTGAGAGTCTCTTAGGGTTTGTCTCCCTCTCTGATTTCATCTTATTTTATTTTTCCTTCCCTTCCTCTATGGTCCTGTTTTTTTTCTTAAAATCTGCATATGAGTGAAAGCATGTGATAATTTTTCTCTGATTGACTTATCTTGCTTAGCATAATACCCTCTAGTTTCACCCATGTCACTGCAAATGGTAAAACTTTCATATTTTTGATGGCTGCATGGTATTCCATTGTACATATAGACCACATCTTCTTTATCCATTTATCTGTGGATGGACATCCAGGCTCTTTCCATAGTTTGGCTGTTGTAGACATTGCTGCTATAAACCTTGGGGTGCAGGTGCCCCTTCAGGTCACTGCATTTGTATCTCTGGGGTAAATACCCAGTGGTGCGATTGCTGGGGTGTAGGGTAGCTCTACATTTAACTTTTTGATGAACCTCAAATCGGCCCTCTTAGAGGGACGCCTGAGTCCAGACACAAGCTCAGTCTTGCTTGGAGTATGAGCTGCATTGTTTCACAGCATCAGATTTCCTTCCTAACTGGAAATGCTTCCGACGGCATAAAAACGGATTGATGCTCTTTACACACACACCAGCCTGCATTTCTTTAAAATGCTCTCATGAGGCCTTGGTCTATCTAAAGCAAAGGTCAGCCAGCGTCTTAAAGGGGTGAACCTGTCATTCTTTTCTGCCTCGTGGTCTCTGCCACAACCACTCCACTCTGCTCTGTAGCAGGAAAGCTGCCGTAAACAACCCACAATCCGAGTCTGAATGAGTGGGGGTGGCTGTGTTTCAGTAAAACTTTATTTACAAAAACAGGCTGCGGCTGGATTTGGCCTGGGGCTGTTTACAGCGGCTGGTCTAGAGCCTTGTTTCCAAAACTGTGTTGCAAGGTCACTCTTGTTTGCTGTCCCATAAAAATAGGTTCCCCGATCATGTGGCTTGGGAAACACTGGATAAAACAAAGTTTTATCAAGTTTTCCCAGAAATGTGTTGACATCACATTGAGAACCCCCAAATGGGAAGAGAAGCGCTCTGCATCCTGCCTGTAGAACCCTTGTCCAGAAGGCCTTGATCACTTCGTTTCTCCTTTTCCTACACCCAGCGGGTAGCGTCTCTGACAGTTTAGGAAGGATGGATCCAGGGGTGGAGGCAGCCACACCCAGACACTGTCCAGCTCCTCCGGGGACGAGGGGATGTGGCCAGCGGCAGAGTTCAGGGCATAATGGCTCCATGACACCCTCCCCCCATTTCACAAAGAGTAAAACTAAGGCCCTGGGTCCTCCAAGGAGCCGGGAGCACCAAGAACTGAGCCGAGTGTGCCTACCTCCCCACGTCCCCAGCCCCAGGCTTTGCCAGTGACCTGTCTCAGGAAGGCTCCTCGCCCTGCAACCTGGGGTCCCCCAGCCATTGCTGGGGGAAGGCCAACCCACCTGCCCTCAGCTGTCACTGACAAGGTGCCCAGCACCCAACTTGCTCCCGTTTCCATGGCAATGGATGGCCACACCCCCACAGAAGGGGGCCTGGCGGTAGGGGCTCTCCCACCACCCACCCTGCCCCTGGGGGTGCAGCCAGCAGGTTTAGCCCAAGCTTCTGCCTTCAGTGAGCACAGGGCCTCAGGTCGCTTAGCTAAATCCTCCTGTGTCCAGCCGGTTTCTGAGCCAGGCACGGGCTGGTGGCTGGGGCTTCCTGGGCCAGAAGAGGCTGGCCCTGTCCTCAGGGGCTCAATGTCCAAGAGAGGAGAGGGGTGTGGGAGGAGTTTCTAGCAGAGGGATGTCTCTTCGGACTGGATGGGCTGCCTGGGGGTGTCATCGCAGAGGTGACCTGTGGGTTTCGGGACTTTAGAGAGGGCAAGCCGAGAAGAGGGAAGCCTTCCAGACGGAGAGCCTGGTGGCAGTAGGGGATCTGGGGAAGGGAGGGGTGGCAGGGCAGCAAAGGGACTGATGGGGGCTGACACCCAGGTGTGGGGGACCATGGTGAGGTCACACAGGCGGCGGACACCATGAGGCCACCGAGACATATAGGTCTCTCCCCACGGGCCGAGGGACAGACGCCCACATGTGGAGCAGCCACTGACAAGTGTGGACCTCCCTTGTGGGTCGCACAGGCTGGCCGATGGGGTAAGAGAAGCTGGGGCCGTGGAAGGCCCTGGGTACGGGCAATACCGGGTGGGGAGTGGACATTGGGAATGTGGGGGGCACAGGACTGGGGGGAGGCAGAGGTGGGAAGGAGATTGGGAGCCCGGAGTGCCAGGATGAGGGAGTTGGACTTTGTCTCTTGACCCTGTTTTTGGCCTCATTCCTCATGGACTGAAAAGCCGCGGAACTGCATTCTGTCCGGACCCTGGACCCGGGGCGGGGGGCGGGGAGGACAGGCTCACTCCAGCTTCAGGACAGTCTTGTCAGAGATGGCTGCTGTCCCTTATTCTCGCTGATGCCCAAGGTTACTGTGCCTTCGGGTCAAAAGTCCCCAGCGGCTGGGCCTGAGGACAGACTCTGGGGAAACGTTGCACAAAGCCCTTCCCATGCTTCGTCTCCCTCAATTAGGCTCTTGGTTGGGGGCAGATCTGGGATTTGGCTCTTTGCCTCCCCAACCAAGATCTGCCCCAAACCTGTACCCCTTGCAAGACTTATATACGGAGGTGCTAAAATGCCAAGTTTTGACCACATGGCCTTGGAAAGCCACAGAACCTTGCCAGGCCTCAGTTTCCTCATCCATATAATGGGTCTAATAACAGAAGCTACCTTAAAATGTTGTTGAGGAAAAGGGATGATGTGCAGTGTTTGTGAAATGAAGTGATACACAGTGTAGTTCTTGAAGCCTCCGTGCCCAGGGTGCTGGGGAGCCATGGGAGGTGTGGGAGCAGAAGTCAGGTACCCGATGGAGACAGTTCACTGTGTTTCCATATGTAGGACTGAGGGTGAAGACACCCTGGCCTGGCAGGACAGGGCTGGGCTGGGGTTTTTAGGTCCAGGGAAGGCAAGCACCCCCTTTTTACTACAAGGCATCAAGAAGCCCAGAAAAGTCACAAGGGGCCTCATCTCAGTGTTGCTGGTGCCAGCAGTGCCAGTGGAGACTTGGCTCTGCCCTGTCTGCCTGTCCCAAGGAGCTCCCTTCTCTATCCCACTGGGCGCTATGAGGCCAGAGGATGGGGTTGAGGGATTTCTCCTGGAAACAGCCTCCTTCCTTGGCTCCGACTGGCAGGGCCCGGCAGATGTAAGTTTGGTTGTCATTCTAATGTGGCTCAAACCCCAGCAACTTTCGTAGGGTTTATGGCCGCCTCCAAGAGCCTGCAGTAATGTTCTTTGAATTGCTAAGCAACGCAAACCCTTCTCTCGCGTGGAGAAAATTGAAACATTGATTTATCTATTTGTTTTGCAACCAGCACTAGCGGCTTCATTACTCTGTTCCCCGGGGACACCCTCCCACAAGCTCGAATTGAAAATTAACTCTTTTTACCTAGGAAGGGGCAGCGATGGTTTTCTAATTTGGAGAAAGTACAGAAGCAATGGCTGGGCCAGGCACCGGGACGCGCGAGGCGAGGCCGACCCCAGGCCAGCACCTGGGAGAGCCGCAGAAAGGGTCACTCGCCCTCTGCCAGGCTACGGGCCAGCCCCTCGGGGAAGGGACAGGCTGAGAGCCCACTGAGGGCCTGAGGAAGGAGCCTCCCGCCCGCCTCACTCCCTGTCTGGACCCCTGCCTCCACCGCGGCTCCGGCGCTGGGCGTCCGTCTGCGTCCTCTTGCTGGGTTGTGGAGTGGAAGGAGAGCTGTGTCTGCAGTTCACACGGCTCGGGGCTGAGCCCCAGCTCCGTCCTGGGGGCTTGGAGCAGCTCTGTGAAGCCGTGCCTCGGTTTCCTCACCTGCCACAAGAGGACAGGAACCCTCCCCCTGAGCTCCTTGCATGGTTGCTGAGGGCTAAGCAAAGCTGCAGAGCCCACAACGGGGGCTTGGCAGGTAGAGCACGTCGTGAGCCCGAGAGCAGGCTTCCTGTCAGTCTGACACCCCGGTTCCGGTGAGCTTTCTGGAGACACTTACTTTCTCCTGAGGGCCAAAGGCCGCATTTGTTGCTTCTGGAACTCTCAGTAGTGGGAGGAGCTGGCTCTGATCCCCAAAACTAGGAGTCTGTCTCCAGGTAAAGCAGAGATCTTTGCTAGGAACTGGCCACTCCTATAAAGGGTAGCCCGCGAGGCAGCAGCCCAGCTCAGGAAGGAGTGGGCTCCTGTCCACTCTGTCCTTCTGGTGATACAGTGCTGGCCTCCTGAGTTCGTCATTCCCTTCCCCTGCAGCCCTTCAAGACCCCGTCAGCCTCCTGCCCAGCACCCTTGAATGTGGTCATGAGTGAGCCTCTGTGAGTATCTCCAGCAGAAAGATCTCCTTGGGCTCTGATTTCTGTGGGGTTGGATTCAGCTTCGAGTGCCAGAAAACATAGGCTAACAGAGGCTCAGAAGCTAAAGGTTTATCTCTCTCTGTGGACAGTCAGTCAAGGCCCCGTACTGTACTGTAGCCATGATTTCCAAGCTACCCAGGCTCCTTCTATCTTGTTGCTCTGCCGTCTACTCCAGAAGCTTCTGGTTCAGTATGGCTGCTCTAACTCCAGCCATCGTGTCTGCATCCCAGCCACCAGGAAGACACTTTCCGAACTTGCACACACTGCTTTCACTTACAATCCCTTTGCCAGAGCTTGGTCACATGGTCATGCCTAGCTACAGAAGGAAGCTGGGAAATGTCATTTTAGTCCAGGAGGCTGTGCACCCAGAAGACTGGGCACTGAGGAAGAGAAGGAAGTGGACACTGGGGAAAACCATGGCCTCCATGCATGGGCTCCATGGCTACGTCCCAGAGAGAGCCACCCTTACCCCCACCTACCCTTATGCATTCAGTATCACCTGCTTGTGGACCACTATCTGCTGGGTGTAAAGAAGCCCCATCCAGGCGTTGAGCTCACGCTCTCCAGAACCTTCCATTGGAAATCAGCTAAGAAGGAGTCTGAGGGTGAGACTAAAGATCAAGCATGTCCTTGGTGGAGAATGGCAGGGCATTGTCTTCAGCAGGAAGTCTGGTCTCTTCCGAAGTAGATCCCCTCCCTCCCCTGCCCATGGCCCCGGGGGAACAGGTGATTATTCTATATTGTGAGGGGACGTGGGGGCTAAGTAGAAGACCCAGATGAAAGGTGAGCCCCATTGGATAGTGAAAGAAGGCTGTTAGTAAAATGCAGAGACTAGAACTGGGACCCTCTGGGAAAACCAAGAATATTGGTGGCCCTGTGTGATGTGAAATGAGGGAGCCTGAGAATTCCAGAAACATTGTTGTGAGCGGGGAGCATTGGTCTTGTGCCCCAGGAGGGGATGAGCTCCCCACCACTGGGGGTAAGTAAGCAGGGGCTGAACAATCACTGGACAGCGATGTGGGTGACATCCAGGAACCTTTCCCACCTGAACACTTTTTATCAGAGCAAAAGCCAGAGAACAATCTTACCAAGGACCTATCCCTGACCCTCCCTCCCTCCCTCCTCAGCCTGTCCGGGATCACACCGGTGATCTGAAGGCTCTGGCTCTTCACAAGTCACCAAGGCCTGTTCCACAACGTCTTTCCATCACCCAAACCTGTTCCGGGTGCACAGAAAGATAAAGGGGGAGTGTTTCAAGATGGGGGCGAGGGTCAGTGTCCCCACTCCAGGGATCACCGGTCAGCAACGTTCAGAATTCTCAGTGGCAGTGAGATCAGGTGAAGGAACTACAGTTGCCTGGGGCCCCACACCCTTAGGGCTTCCGTCGCATCCCGGCCATGAGCCTGGGTGGAGAGCAGGTTGTCCGCTGCGCTCTGCTCAGGGAGGGTGGGGGAGTGCCTCTGCCCGGCATTCTGATGAACCCTTGGGAGGAGGACCCCAGGTGTCCGCTGGAGAATAGGATCCTTTTTCTCTTCATACAACAATTATTTACTCAAGTGCCAGCTCTGCAGCAGATACCCCTCTCAGCGCTGGGCAGACCTCAGAGAACAGAAAAATACAGTTTCTGCCTCCATGGAATTTACGCTCCGTGCAAGGACACAAGTAGAGAGGGGTCCCCAGTTCCTCACCTGAAACCCCTAAGCTCAGATGCATTCCAGCCAGCAGTCCTCACCGGGGGCCGCCTGGGAATGTCTGGAGAGATGTCCGTTTGTCACAGCTGGGGGGACGGCTAGTGGCATCTAGAGGATAGAGGCCAGGGAACCTGCTCCAAATCCTCCCATGCATGGGACAGCCCTGCATGGCAAAGAATTAACAAGCTCCCGATGCCAGCAGTGCCAAGCTTCAGAAACCTGGTTTAGGCATCCAGACTTTGCATTTTAGAAACGTAATATGGTGCATAGAGCATATATTATGTAACGTCCCCTGCGGGGTGTGGAGTAACACCCCGTAATCAAACGCATTAATATTTCTGCAGCAAAATGTATGAATATTCACGCTAAGAGGGATGAACCGAGACTATAAATAGCCTCACGTCAGTTCTGATCACGTTTTGCCACCAAATGAGTTATGAACAAGCTTCTGGTTTTCAGAGCTTTATGGATTTTGGAATTGGATTGTAGGCCTGTAACATAATTCCAGATAGTGACAAATGCTGTAACAAAAACAAAGGAGAGCAAGGGAAGGAGTAATGCCGGGCTTTAGCTAGAGCAGCCGAGAAGGGG
>ML094677.1:9116-23979 GCA_003697995.1 Taxidea taxus jeffersonii
GTCCCCCGCCAGGAGGGCGGCGCCGGGACCTCGGACTCCGCCCCCCAGGTGCTGGGTAACCCGGCCGCCCGGCCTGCGTCCCCCGGAAGAGACCCCACCGAGGCGTGCCGGAGTCCCGGGCGCCGCGGGGCCTGCCTCTTGTCGGTTTTCGGGGGCGTTGGGAAGAGCGAGGTGTGTAGGGGCTGGTGGCGGCAGGTGGGGGCGCGTGAGCGCGCGGCGGGCTGGGCCCCGACCACCTCCGCCCCTGCAGGCGATTAGGCCTTTTCTCACTTGGGCCCCACCTGGTCAGGTCACCCAGTCGCCTTGGGCAACTCCCTCCTCCGGGGCTCCGCGAACAACCCCCCAGGGACTTAACTCGAGTTGGTGGCGGACACGTTCGGGTCAGACCCTTGCCCACGACACGAATATCTCACACACACACACTGACCCACGCGTCCCCGTTCGCCTGCGTCGGGGTGAAGACTCCCCGGGCGCTTGCCTCCTCCCGCTGAGCCAGTGGAAGCGGCTGGCGCCACCCCCCGGTTGTGTGGCTCTCCAAGCCCGACAGGGACCCTCGACACCTTGCTGACACCGCCAGGCGCCCCTCTGGCGGGTGAGGGGCGTGGGCCTGGGTCGCCCGCTGCGGGGCAGCTTCTCTCGCCCAGGTGAGCCTCGATGGTTTCCTCTGGGGAAAAGATCCAACTTTTAAGGTTCTTGACAAGGCCCCTCCTCCGGGTCGCAGTCCCCCGGCGGGCCACCTGCGTTCCCGGGGTAGGGTGGGGAGGGGGCGCCTGGCTGCCTCGGGCTCGGTGGCTGCGCGGCCGAGCTGCGGCGCCAGGAAGCCCAAAACGACCCTTCACGGGAGAAGGGGCGCGGCGGGAGAGACGCCGCGGCGCAGAGGAGGGGTACCCAGGCGGGTCCGGGCCTCCGGTTCCCGCGGACTGGGGCTGGGGCGCGCCCAGGGGGAAGGCGCCGAGGGGAGGTCGCGGCGTCCAGGGGCAGCCTGGGGTCCGCCCCGAGCCTGCCGCTCCGACTCTGGGCGCCGCGGCGAGTTCGCCCTCGCGCGCCCGGGACGCTGAGCTCGCGGCCGGACCCGGGGCCCCGCGCCTCGCCGCCTCCCGCCCCGCGGCGCCGCCGCCGCCCCCTCGCGGTCGCCCAGTGTGAGCGGCGGGCGCGCGTGGCCGCGTCCCGGGACCCCGCCGGGCGTCTGCGCGTGGCCGAGCCGCGGGCGCTGAGCGTGCGGGAGGCGGCGCGGTGATGCCGGGGGCGGGCGGGCCCAGGCCGCGCCAGGCGCCGGATCCACCCTCGCGAGCGCGGGGAGCGCGGGGTGTGGCCAGGCCGGGGCCGAGGCACAGCGCCCTCTCCGCACCGCGGCGCCCGGCGGCGAAGTTGAGCGGAAAGTTTGAGGCCAGAGGCGGAGAGGCCGGGCAGCCAGCATCAGTCCGGCGCTCGGGCTGTCGCTCCGCCGTGGGGCCGAGCGCGGGCCGAGCCGAGTTCCGCCCTAGGCCGCTGTAGGAGCGGAGGTGCCGCCTCCCCGGCAAACCGGACCGACTGGGTAGGGCCGCCCGCCCTGCCTTCTCGCCGCTCGTGGCTCCTGGGCGCCCACTCGGCGCGCCGCTGAGGGAGGCGGCGACCGGCGGCGGGGCTCGGGCTCGAGTGCGACCCCGGCGCTGCCCCCACGAGCGAAGCGCGCGTCCCCGCGGCGCTGCGGGGCTTTGGGACCCCCGCCGCTCTGGAGCTCGGGGTGGTGGCCCCGGCCACCCCCCGGCCGGCTCGGGGCGGCGACCGCTCGCGCCCAACTTCGTGCCCCGCGATGTCCGCTCCAGTTCTGGCATTTTTACGCCACCGGACCCCCCTCCCCCTGGCGGTCCCGGGGCGGTGAGGAGCTGGTGCGACCGAGAGAGCCACGGGGCTCTGACTCATCGTCGGGCCGGAACCCGACGCCCCTGAGAGGGGAGCCCCCAGGAAGAGACCGTGCGGCCCTGCGGGTGGGGGCTCAGTTCTAGGACGAGGGCGCCCTTGGGGGCAGCAGACCTCGGCCCTCGGGACCCCTCGGAGGACTAGGCGATGCCGGAGCGCGCGGCTCCCCGCGCGTGGTGCGAGGATCCGGCTGGGCGCTCCGCAGCTCCGGGGGCTGCTCCGGACTCCGCCAGCGCCGTCTCCTCTCCCCCAGATCCCGCAGCCGCAGGGGATGGCGCGGGCGCCTCCACGGCCCCGGCTCCGGGCGGGGAGGGCGAGCCCCTCAGCCAGCACCGCGACGCCCGCCTGGGCAGCACCGATAAGGAGCTGAGAGCAGGAGCCGCCGCCGCGGGCAGCTCCCCGACAGCGCCGGGGCCGCCCTGGCAGCGGGAGCCGCGGGTCGAGGTGATGAATCCAGGTTTGTGGGGTCCCGGTGGGGAAGGGCTGAGTGTGTGTGTGGGGGGCCCCTTCCTCCCTTGCCAGGAAGAATGGCCAGAGTCAGCTGGGCAAAAGAGGGGCTGGGGCAGTAGAAACGCTTTTCCCTAGGAGGCCAGAAGCTGGCCCGGCCCCCGCCAGGGACTGGGGCGTCAAGGGCACGGTGCTCCCTCCCGGACTCCCCGCTGGAGGCCGCTGCCTCCTGCCGGGCTCTGTTGGCTCACTCACCCCGGGATTTCAGGCCCCACGTTTCCACCCCGGCACCCCTGTTGTGATCCGCGGCCCCCTAGCGGCCGTTTGGGGACGTGGCCTTTGGGGGCTTGTTTTTCCAGCGTGCGGCGCCTGGAGCCTGCCCCGGCCCTGCCGCGTGCTGGTCCTGTTAAACCCGCGCGGGGGCAAGGGCAAGGCGCTGCAGCTCTTCCGCAGCCACGTGCAGCCCCTGCTGGCCCGGGCCGATATCTCCTTCACGCTGATGCTCACTGGTGAGTGCCTCCCCGAGGGGTTGCGGGGAGCATCCCCTGCCAGGGCCCCTCAGATCCCCCGTGGCCACCCTGTCTCTCCACAGAGCATCGGAACCACGCCCGGGAGCTGGTGCGGGTTGAGGAGCTGAGGCGCTGGGATGCGCTGGTGGTCATGTCTGGGGACGGGCTGATGCATGAGGTGAGGCCCCCGGGAGGGGCTGGGTGTGGGTGGGGGGCCGCCTACCCAGACCGGCCCCCTGCCCCTCACACCCCCCTGCCATGTTCCAACAGGTGGTGAATGGGCTCATGGAGCGGCCCGACTGGGAGACCGCCATCCAGAAGCCCCTGTGTAGCCTCCCTGCTGGCTCCGGCAATGCCCTGGCGGCTTCCCTGAACCATTATGCCGGGTGAGAGCCCAGGGTCAGCGTGGGCCTCGGTTTCCCCTCAGTGCCACTCTCCCGCCAGGTTTTCTTTTCTGAGTCACCAGGTACTGGCGTAACTTCTAGTCCCTTGACCCTCGGTTCTGGGGCCCTCTCTGGGTGACTCCAGCTGGCTGCCTACACCTGCTCCATCTAGGGACCCAGTGTCCCTCTGCATGCCTCAAGTCCCCAGGCAGAGGAAGGGGAGGGCAGGTGAGGCCTCCTGCCCGGCTCCCTCTGACCTCTGTCCCCTGCAGCTACGAACAGGTGACAAATGAGGACCTCTTGAGCAACTGCACGCTGCTGCTGTGCCGCCGGCTGCTGGCGCCCATGAACCTGCTGTCACTGCAGACGGCCTCGGGGCTCCGGCTCTTCTCTGTGCTGAGCCTGGCGTGGGGCTTCATCGCCGATGTGGATCTGGAGAGCGAGAAGTTTCGGCGTCTAGGGGAGATGCGCTTCACCCTGGGCACCTTCCTGCGCCTAGCGGCCCTGCGTGTCTACAAGGGCACGCTCGCCTACCTCCCCGCGGAACGGGTGGTCTCCCAGGGGCCCGCCCTCGCCGCTGTGGAGCGGCAGAACCAGCAGGGTCCCACGGATGCCCACCTCGTACCCCTGCAGGAGCCAGTGCCGCCGCACTGGACTGTGGTCCCGGAGCAGGACTTCGTGCTGGTGTTGGCGCTGCTGCACTCCCACCTGAGCAGCGAGATGTTCGCCGCCCCCATGGGCCGATGTCCGGCCGGCACCATGCACCTGTTCTACGTGCGGGCGGGTGTGTCTCGGGCCACGCTGCTGCGCCTCTTCCTGGCCATGGAGAAGGGGAGGCACATGGACTACGACTGTCCCTACTTGGTGTATGTGCCTGTGGTTGCCTTCCGCCTGGAGCCCAAGGACGGGAAGGGTGTGTTTGCTGTGGATGGCGAGTTGATGGTCAGCGAGGCTGTGCAGGGCCAGGTGCACCCAGACTACATCTGGATGGTCAGTGGCTGCGTGGAGCCTCCACCCAGCCAGAAGCCACAGCAGGGAGCCCCTCAAAAAGAGCACTTATGACTCCGTGGGCCTCGCCGTGCCTTAGCCTCCTTGGTCAACTCGGAGCTCAGAACCCTCCACCTTCTCCCAGGCCTGGAGGGCCTGTCCACAGTTCATGTGGTGGGGAGGAGGACCCCTGAAGACAGTGGGAAGGTGGAGGCTGTGCTTTGGAAGGTCAGGCTCTGCCTACTAAGGACCAGAAGGAGGCTCTGGGCCAGGAGCCTGGCTGGCTGGGCCTCCCTGCCTGTGAAGGCCACTCCCATTTTGTTTCTGGGAGCCCAAACCCATGAATCAGATCCAAATAAAGTGACATTCTCAGCGTACTGGTCTTATCCTAGGCATTGGGGAGGGAGTGGGGTCTCGCTCCTGCCAGGGCTCTAGAACTTCCCATTAGGAATGCCCAGTGGTGGGCAGTGGATCGGCCAATGCGTGGCACTAACTCCTGGTGTCATTTCTGGCGGTGGGCACGGGACCAGGGCTGCCTCCGTTTGTTGTTGTCTTTGTCGTCTGTTTTAGCAGGGGTTGGGGTCCTGCCCCAATGATTATACCACCTGTGGCCTGGGAGAAGCCAGGGAGCTCAGCCAACGGCCTACCCCATGTGGAGGACAAACTCGGAGCCAGCATGTCTTACCTGGGGCCGCACAGCCAGCTGGCCTCAGTGAAGGGGGAAAGGTCTGATTTCAGGGGCATTAGGGAAATGAACAACAAAACCACAATGGAGGCAGTTGTTCCCTCCTGAAAGGAGTCTGTTGTCCCTCCAGTGAGGGCTCTAGGGCTCCCCCAGCCTCCTCTACCGGACCCTGCCAGGTCCTGGGGGGAAGGGGGTTGGAACTTAAAAGGAGAAAGCAGGGAGGGGCTGATACCAGGTCCCCAAACTGGAAACCATTTTGGCTTAAAGGCCGGGCCAGGTGCTTCGATGTGGGCTCCCCCAGCGCCCGGAAGGCCCCCGGGGACCACGGCCGCTGCTGGCAGATAATGCTGGAAACCAGCTCTGGAAGGATGGAACACAAGCCGTCCCCATACAAGAGCGCTGACCCAGTGAACGGGACCCCGGTCTCCTAGGCCCCGGGACACCCACGACTGCCAAGGTGGAAGGCGCGTGCGCGGCGTGAACCTTCTTGGCCACGGGTCTTGCCACCCCCTGGGGAGGGCTGTGTGGGGTGCCCCAGAGGGGAAGAAAGGCGACGGAGCCCAGATGAATGGCAGAGGCAGGTTTAATAGTGCCACCTAGTCTTTTTTTGTACATTGTAATGAGCCAAACAAAAAAAAAAATGCAAGTAAAAAAAAGTTTAATCACACAGCACTTTATACAGACATCTTAAGCAGTAGGCATTCACATCTCCACATGAACAACTCACTGGGAAGCACAGCCCCACCAGTCACTCTGGATGTTTCGCAAACAAGATACCGACTCGGGGCTCCAAACGCCGCGGCCCGTGGCGCAGCTCCGTCCTTTTGCGCCGGGCGGTTAGGGCACAGGGCCGGCGTGGAGCCAGCTTAAGGCGGACAAGACGCATCATGCTTTGGCTTCTTTTTTTTTTTTTTTTTGTCTTTTTTTCTAATAAGAGTTAATATCTTTGCTTTTGAGATTTTCTTTCAACCTTAAATATTACATACATACACCAAAAATTACATAGCTGCGATGTGCTCAACAGCAACCTCTTAACCTGGAGCTTCACATTATCAAAAGCTTAGAAAACCTGTAAACCTCTGGGCCTGTCTGCGAGGGAGGAGAACCCCTGCGGCCGCCCCCTCTCCCCTCGGATCCAGCCTGCAGGTTGTAAGCGACCGGAGGCCGCGTGGGGCTGGCTCCTTCCTTCTTGTTCAGTGAGCTACGGGCGGCTTCCCAGGGTTAGTATCTGACAGTCGGTGGGCAGAGTGTGCAGGAGAGGCCCTGCACCGGCCCGACGTCTGCGCTGCTGCTCCGCGTCCTGGGGCCCTGGGGCGCGGCGGAGGCCGGAATGCCAGAGCAAGGCACCTACCACGGTTTTTCCAACAGCTCCCGATCCTCATTCCATGTCACCTGTGAGGGGCGCCGCCTTTCCTGGGTATCCCCCTGAACCCAGCCTGGTCCCAACCTCTCTTAGAGAGCAAGTTCAACAGGCCTGAGAGTTATCCTGGGGTCTAAATGGTCCAGAGCAGAGCCAGGAGTCGGTGACAGCAGCTACAGCTCCCCAGCTGGGGGGGACGAGGGAGGGCCGGTGGCGGTGGCAGCAGGGGGGCCTGGGAACAGGGAAGCTACGGGGGCACGGGAGAGGTTGACAGGGGACGGGGGGTGAGGACTTCTGGCGCAACCCACACTTCATGCAAGGCACGGCCACTCGTCCTGCTGCTGGGATGCCCAGCGCGTGGACCCCCATGGAGCCCCCGTGTCAGGCCCTAGGAAGACCCCACCTCCGACCCGAGAAGGGGACGGCAAGGGAGCAAGTGCCGGGACCCTCTGCCTGGGTGGCAAGTGGAAAATCAGCAACAGGTTTCAGATTCTCTTTGCCACCGGGGACCGGCCTGTTGAAAGATTGCTTCGGGAAAGAAACGGCAGCATCTCAAGAAACTTCTTGCACTTCAGCATCAAACTCACCTTGGGGAGAGGGCAACGAAGGGCTTCTGCATTGGGGACAAAGGAGAAAACGGGAAGACGGGCGATTCCAGGGGAGGGAGTGAGCAGGCAGCAGCTGACCTCTCCCCACCAGACGCTCCTTGCTCGAGGCGGGCGGCTACTTGTCCTCTGTGCTCTCAGGCATGCCCGCCTCTAGCAGAGCGGCCCGGAACTGTGTCAGGACACCCCGGATGCTCTTGATGAAACCCTTGGAAAGCGGGAAGAGCGGGAAGCCGATGTCGGGGTAGCCGCTCTTCTCGGGCAAGAAGCTCCGGTAGCTCTTTCTCCGCTTCTTTGGTTTGACGCTGGGTGGCACCGGGGCGTCAGGCGCTGCCTCCGAAGTCTGGTCTGTGCGGTCCCTGCTAGCTGAGGCCAGGCCCTGGGCGCCGCCCTCCGAGTCTGAGCCCTGGGAGGCCTCTCCGGGGGCCAGCCCTCCGTCCTCAGGTTCTTCTCGGCCGTAGTCGGAGAGCTCCGCCATGGCCGGCGGCTCCGGGGAGCTGCTGTCCTTGGGGATTCCGTTGGGCAGCGCCTGGGCCCTCTCCAGCAGGGCGTGGGTCTCCAGCCAGGACTCGATGCGGT
This sequence comes from Taxidea taxus jeffersonii, assembly GCA_003697995.1. Lineage (NCBI taxonomy): Eukaryota > Metazoa > Chordata > Mammalia > Carnivora > Mustelidae > Taxidea > Taxidea taxus. Next base: position 16,571 of record ML094677.1, read on the forward strand.
TCACCAGCCGCCAGCCGCCAGTGCGGAAGTGCTGCCGGATCTCCTGCTCGAACACCTCCGGGGGCCGCCGCACCAGCTGGGTCATGGACTGCACCACGCGGATGAGCGCCATTTCGTTGTAGCAACGACTGTTCTCATACCCTTCCTGCAGGCCCCGGTCGCTGTCGAAGCCCGCTTCGTTGTAGTATGGTTCATTCACCAGGATCAGACCTGTGCGGGTGGGGGATGGGGAGCCCATCAGAGCGGCCTGAGGAGTCCCCGAGGGCGGCCAGAGCTACAGGCGGGAGGTGGGGGGCATAAAGGCCAGAGCCACCGTACCCTCCAGCAGTTTCCCCACCACCGCCCCCCTCCTGCCCACTGTACCTTGGATGGAGATGAGCACCTGGAGAAGGCTGGACTTGCTCGTCCACCGCTCTGTCCCCTGAAACACACGCACACAGCACGATCGCCTCTGCCCCAGACACCCCGGCCAGCGGTCCCTCCGCCCCGCTGGCTGGCACTGTACTCACCTTTCCGATCCAGGTGCCCAGGAGGCTGACACACACCTTCCCGTTGTCATACAGGTTGGGGTTCAGGCGGCCACTGCACTGGGAGAGGTAGCAGAAGTGGGGGGGCACGGCTGGGTAGATGTTGGGGAGCTGGATGTCGAACAAGTAGAGGCCATCCTCGTAGGGGGTGCGAGTGGGGCCCTTGATGAGGGCCGAGAAGAGGTCCTAGTGGGAGGGAAGGCTGATGTTGGTGGGGCTTCTGCACATGGAGCCTGCCTGCATCGGGGGCAGGGGTGTGCGGGGGAGAAAAGTGCCCAGGGACTCCAGACATCACCGGCTGCGGAGAAGCTAAATGGAAACATCCCTGTGTGGACCCACGCAGCATCTTTCCACTCGTGGTAGTAACGGAATCATCCCAACGTGTTTTTACTTCACCAGGTGTTTTTCACCGTAACTCATTACTTTAAATGACTCCTCAAAACACCTGCCCCGAGCCCCGCCCCCACCCAGGCCAGCAACAACGACAACGAGTTAGAAGATGAAAGAACATTCCGGGGCGGCAAGGCTATACTTGCTTTTAGAGAACCAGAGGGACAAGGGGATCTGGAACTCCTACGGCAAAGCTGGCAGACCACCAAAGAAACTCAGGTCATTGAGTCATCGGGGAGATTCCCACAGATGTTTGACATCTGTGTGTCAGGTGCGGGAGGCGGCACCAACTGCAAGCAGGGAGGCATGTGGCACTGCAGGACGCACAGACAGCGAAGGCGGAGGACCGACTGGAAGGACAGAATCCTCTCGCGCACGTTTTTATCGGTGTTGCCCTGCGGGCCCTCCAGACAATGCACTACTTCCCTGTCCCCCTGAGTGAGACTTGGTAAAAATGCCATTCCCTTCTCCCAGCAGAGCTGAGACAGGCTGGAATTTTCAAAAGTTTTACTGAAACTCAAGAAAAAGCAAAAGTGTCATTAAGAACCCTGAGCAGCGGGGCGCCTGGGTGGCTCAGTGGGTTAAGCCTCTGCCTTCGGCTCAGGTCATGATCCCAGGGTCCTGGGATTGACCCCCACATCGGGCTCTCTGCCCAGCAGGGAGCCTGCTTCCCTTCTTCTCTCTCTGCCTACCTCTCTGCCTGCTTGTGATCTCCGTCTGTCAAATAAATAAATAAAATCTTTAAAAAAAAAAAAAAAAAAAAGAACCCTGAGCAGCGGGGCACCTGGGTGTCTCAGTCGGTTAAAGCCTCTGCTTTTGGCTCAGGTCATGATCCCAGAATCCTGGGATCGAGTCCCGCATCGGGCTCCCTGCTCAGTGAGAAACCTGCTTCTTCCTCTCCCACTCCCCCTGCTTGTGTTCTCTTTCTCACTGCCAAATAAAATATTAAAAACAAAACAAAACAAAACAAAAAACCCAAAACCTAAAATGAAGGGAAAAAAGAAAAAAGAACCCTGAGCAGTCCCACCCTGGGGCCTCCAGCCTGCCTCAGGCAGGGCCGAGCAGCGCCTCTCTTCCATTCTGTGGCCCCTCTGACCAGGGCTGGGCTGCAGCTGGGGCCTGGGTCAGACCCAAGTTCAGTGTCTCGCCCAACGCGCAGCGCCCAGCAGGGGCCCGGTGGAGGTGCTGACCGAATGAGGTGACCGACCGGGCTCGCCTGTGCCTGGAACGGCGAAGCGCTCGCACCGCCTCGGGCGGCAGGACTCAACCCTGGGCTGGGGCCGCAGAGAGGAGCGAGCGGAGAGGCAGCGGGACGTGGCCACGTGCGGGAGTAGCAGTCTGTAGCCAAAAGACAATGGACTAGGTCACGAGGCTCCCACATCAACAGGCCTCAAAAACGAGCCCACTGAGCCAGAAACGCAAGCTGCCGGCGATGTGCACGGTGGCGGACCGCTCACGAGACGAGACACAGAACCATGTTTCCGGTGACACAGGGCAGCGTGAACATATAAAAGAAGGTCTTCTGCAGGGAGACCCACAGAACTCCTGAAGTCATGACACCCAGGGGCCGGGTGAGGACTGTCAAAGGCAACGCCACCTTTTTCTGTGATGCTCTAGCGTCTCAAAAGGACAGTCACTCAGGTAATAACTGTGTGCTTTACAAGGAGGGCAAAAGAACACACCGTGTGGTCTAGACGTGGGCCTGGGAGTCCTTCCCCTGCCCCAGCCCCGACTGAGCCGGGCTCCAGCCCTGTAAGGGGTGTGGGCGGCCTCTCGGGCTGCCCAGTCCCGGCCGCCTCCGCGGCACCAAGCACCCACGCAAGCAGGCCCGCCCCTGGCGCCACGGAGCCCGCTCCAGGCTACTTGCCATTCTATCCTCAAAGGTCTTGACCATGATGCCGTCAGGCAGCGAGGTAGCCAGCAGGGCCATCTCCTTCCGCACCGTGCTGAAGAACTTCTTGGCTTCTGGAGGCTGGAACTCAATTTTCTTAAAAGAGTGATTTGCTAGAAGGGGAAAAAAGACGGGTCAGTCCCTAATGGCAAGCCCTGAGAGCTCTATCTGGCCACCGCCCTTGGGACACACGGGCCCGGAGGGAGCAGCTGCTGGGTGTGCTCCCCAGACAGGCGAAGAGAAGCCCACAGGCTTCGCTCCCGCTAGCCTGGCATCCGCACTGGTGACCACACCGGGGAAGTGGTTTCCTCCCCTCGGGAGGCAGCTGGGAGCAGGGAGGGGACTGGCACAGGGAAGGTGAACTCACAGGGCGCGAACTCCAGCACTGAGAAGACCTCGCCCTTAGCACTGGTGAAGGTGACGCCCGGCTTGCCGCCGCACTGCTGACAGAGCACCGGGGTCTCACTGGGCCACTCGGCCTTCACGGGCGACTGCCCTTCGGGTCTGTCCTCCTTGCGCTCTGTGTCCGGCATTGCCTCCATCTTCTCCTCCTCTGCAATGGCCACATTGTCCAGCGTCTTCTTGAGATTTTCCTGTAGTTTCTTGATGTCATCTAGAAACTTCTTCTCCCGAGTGGGCTTCTCAGGCTCCACTGTGGGGGAGGTGGGGGAGCCCGTCAGAAGCTGCTCCACGGTCATGTTCTTGAGGCTCTCCAGGATCTTGATGGCCTCTTTCAACTCCCGGAAGCTCTTTGGGGGCCCATCCTTGCCAGCCTTCTCCATCAGCCCCGCCACGGGGGCAGCCATGGCCACAGCCCCCTGAATGGCAGCTGTGGCAGCCTCTTCGCTGATCACCACCCCCTTGTCCTCCTCGGGGGCTGCTGGCTGCTCAGCGGGTGGGATGGGGGGCTCCTCGATCTTGGGGTGCTCGTCCTCCACCAGCCCGTTGTCAGTCTCCCAGCTGTCGCTGTCGTCTTCCCACTCATCCGAGGACGCCCCACTGCTGCTGCCTTCCACTGAGTCATAGTCTGACTCCTCAATCTCAGACTCAATGTTGTACAAGTGCTGGGGGCAGAGGGGCATAGGCAGCTCAGAGAGGCTCTGCTGGGCTCCGGGGCAGACCCCGACCCTCAGAGCTGGTGGTGCCGGGGTGCACTGAGGCCTCAGTGGGCCCTCTCCAGCCCTTCCCCACTTCCTGCTCTGGACTCTGCTGTTGGGCCTCTCCATGTGGTCCCCGGGTCTCTGGGAGGGGCCTCTGCCTGTCCCACACCCGTCCGCAGGGCTTGAAGCCCCAGCCCGCAACCAAGGGCTGTTCTGGGCTCCTCTGCCCCTGTGTATACTGGCCACCATTAGCCCTCGGTGGCAAACCCAACCCCACCCCCAGAGGATTCAGGGCAGCCCCCTCTGTGGCTACTAACAGGCACTAAGAGTGGGAGGTTCAGCAGAGTTGGACTATGTCACATCCTGCTCCCGTGTTCCTGGAACAGCTGCCCAGACCAAGGGGTGAGCCACTCCCTCTCACACCCCATGTAGGAGCCAGGAGAGGGGGGCTGGCAAGGGAGGATCAGCTCAAAGGGGCAAAGAAACAGTACAGAGAACAGCTTAACTGGGACTGGGACCGGGACTGGGACGCCACCTCTGTTCCTTTCTCTTCCTGATCTGGGGAAGTTTTCCTAGAAATGTTGGTGGGAAAGGCTCTATGTCCTAGAGCAAGCAAGCTGCACTTCTTAGCATGGGGAGAGGGGCACGCAGCAAACCCAGAAGGCTTGTGACAATCTGCACACACCCGGCAACCTGGGGAGCTTTCCAGGTGGAGCAAGACTCGGGTCAGCTGTGGGCGGCCCCCCTGCTCTCCTGCCTCCCGCCCTAACCCCAGCACTCGGCATGTGATGCCCCCTTCCTGTCAGGCTCTCCCTGAGACCCAAACACCCAAAAGAAGAGACCCTCACCAGGAAGATCTGTGAGCCTATCCTCCTGTTCCTTGAGAAGGGACAGGGGACAGGCCAAGGCTCCCAGCCCATCTGCCACAGCTGTGAGCCAACTGGTGTGGGTCCCGGCCGGGGCTCACCTGGGGCAGGATGATGGTCTTTGAGTTGTCGGCCCACACCACCTCCACCTTGCTGCTGACGTCCACACGGGCCACTTGGCCAACCGATGGCTGCAGGGCAAATGGGACAGGGTCAAGGGAGGAGCTCTCTGAGGGGGCAGGGAGGGCCAGAGCACCTCCAAAAGGGAGCTCTGGCAATGGGTGACAAGGGTGAGGCGATGAGAAGGGAAGGGACGTGGGTGCCAGCCAGAGGCCACACATGGTGAGCAGCTCAAGCGTGGGACCCTCTGGTTCCAACACGGGCAGTGACGGGCACAGACCCCCGGTGGGACCCTCTGGTTCCAACACGGGCAGTGACGGGCACAGACCCCTGCTAACTCCCTCCCTACTCTAGCATCTGCTCTCACCAGACTTCCTGATACTCTCAGGATGGGGTTCCTGCCATGGGACTTTTGTTTCTATTCTTCCTCTGCTTAGCCCCAGGCAATGTTCCTAGCCCCTCATCGAGGCCCATGGTGAGGCCATGGATGCCCCCTCCTCCAGCTGCACCCGTGCCCCTGCGGCACTCAGGACCAGGAGCTGCAGCCACCAGGGCTCAGGGAGCAGCTACATGAAGTCTGACGCTGACCCTGACTGGCAGCAGAATCCCTGGGGAGGCAGTCAGGCAGCGGCCCTTCTGGGGAAGACACTGGAGGCAGCCAGGGAGCCCAGAGGACTTCCAGATCTGGTCTCCTGGGGCCACCTGGTGGCACCTCCAGGGACTGCAGACGCTGGACGGGATGCAGAGAGACACCGCCCCCAAACCCACAGACCCGCCGACCCCAAACTGGCTGGGAGCCCCACCTCGTCCTCCTTGTGAGGAGCTCCGTCCTCCGTATTGCCAATGCGGATGACGATGTCGGTGGTACGGAACCGGAAGTCAGGGTGGTCAGCAATGTCGTAGACACTCACGTCCTCCTCTTCTCCGATCAGCTGGAGGATAGGATGGGCTGTCATGAGTGCAGGGGCCGCACACCCAGCGCACCCCGAAGAAGCAGGGGGGCCTGCACATACTCACCTCCACGTCATCCCCACTTGGCCGCAGCTTGAACCACTTCACCATGCAGGTACGGCCCACGTGGTCCCCAGACTGCACCACACCATAGACAGCGGGATCCGGACAGCTCTGGACTGGGGAACCAGACCAGAGAACGTCTCAGGAGCTGTGGCGGTGCCACCCACCACCCCTGACATCCCAACCACGGCAGGGCACAGAGCCCTGATGTGGAAAAGGCCGTCCCAGTCCTTGAAAAAGTGAGGCACCTTCCAAGGGGGAGTCTCCTCCCTGCCCGAGACCTCCAGCCCATCCTTCCCAAGCTCGGCCCAGACCCTTGGCCAGGCGGCCTTCTAGAGCCGGCACTACCTCGTTTATCCACCACGAAGTCTCCAGGGCAGAACTCGTTGTTGTCCAGGTGGTGCACGGGGAAGAGGTCATTGGAGCGAATGTTGCGCTGCACGGAGCCGTCCTGCCACATGACGTCTGCCGAGGTCATGGTGGTCACCACCTCCACGGCCACTCTGCGGGCGGCGCAACCAGCCAGCCAGGCCACACAGCACAGGCGGGAAGGAAGACAAACACGTCCCTATGTGCTCCCCTACACCTCCTGCACCCTGCGCCCTCTGAGAAGGGTCTCACTTGGGAGAGCTCAGCGAATGTGGTCCCAGAGGCCAGACTCGGGGCCAGGGCCACTAGGCTACCCGCCACCCCCACTCCCAGATCTCTCCTTTCCACCCAGGCCAACCCTGGGCACCGACGTCGCCTCGGCCGGGCACCCCCGAGCCTGCAGAGGGCTCGCAGCCGTGCGTGTGTGTGCGCGTGTGTGCGTACGGGTGCCAAAGGGAAGGCCTCAGGCCGGACACTCGGCCAGGAGGGAGAGGGCGCCCTCTGGGTTTACCTGTCCCCTGGCTTAAAGTCACGAGTGATTTTATTCTTCTTCCGCTTGTGTTTTCGCTTTAAGTTCTTGATCGACAAGGGGATGCTCTTCTTTCTGCCTGTGCCGCTGCCGCTCTGGGAGGAGGTGGTAGAGCTGGCCGAGGAGGTCACTGAGCTGGTGTCATCTGTGTCGTCAGCAGCCTCGTCATCCGCGTCCTGCTCTGCCGAGTGCAGCCTGTCGTCCCCACCCTCCTTCAGCAGGAAGGGGGGCAGCTGCTCACCCGCGTCCTGGGCCTCCTCCGAGCCCTCGTCCTGCATCTCCACCGGGCTGGCGGACCCATCAGGCGTCTCCTCGGGGCTGACGGACGCTGCTTCACTCTTGGCTCTGGCCCCTCCTTTCTTTCCTGGGTCCTCCATGGAGTGGTCTCTGGGGCACTGCGTGTCCGGGGGGCAGGACATGATCCTCACGACCTGCTTCTTCAACAGGCGCTTCACCTGGGAGGGCAGAGCAGGGAGGACGCGCGCTGTGGAGCCGCAGGGCCAGCACGGCCCCACCCCGGGCATAGGGGACACCCAGGCAGCGTGGGAGGGGGGCAGCTATACACACCTAGGTGGCCTGCAAGGGTGATCAGGGCTGCCCCCC
>RCUC01043965.1:0-58731 GCA_003697995.1 Taxidea taxus jeffersonii
CAGAATTTGAACCAAGGATGTTCACAGCCACAGACTGGAGCAGAGTTCCTGTAACAAGAGCCACTCCTAGGCATCCGCCCGAGAGGGACGGAAACTCAGGTCTGCACAAAGGTTTGTCCTTGACTGTTCACAGCACAATCGCTCACGACAAAGAGTGGAAATAATCTCAGTGACCACTGAGTGACACACAGATGAACAAAACACGGTCTATCCACACCCTGCAATACCATTCAGAGGTCCAAAGTACTGACACGCGGCCTGGAACAGATTATGCAAAGTGACAGCAGCTGGACACATAGGACTGCGCACTCTTCCACCTGTACGAATTCTCCAGAGCGGGCGAATCTCTACAGAGAGGACATCAGTGGTCACCCGGGGCTGGGGCGGGGATGGGGGCTGACCACGAGGTGGCACAGGGACTTTTTTGGAGTGATGGAAATATTCAAAAATTGGACCGTGGCTAAGGCTGTACAACTCGGAAAATTTATGAGAAACCAGTGGATTGTGCACTTCAAACGGGTGAATTTATACCCCAATAAAGCTGTTAAAAAACCCAGAAGCAAAGGGGGGCTGACTCTAGCCATAAAGTCCTTCCTCCCGTTCTAGCTGGTTTATACCTAGAGTGAAAACCCTTCAGAGGAACACAGAAAGGGAGGCTTCGGGGCCACAAGTTGCCTGAGCCTCTGGCTCCCCTTCCAGGCTCTGCCAGCCTCTGGACATTTGCACAGGAAAGCCCCGCCATGTCCCCAGGCATCTAAGTGGGGCTCTGCAGGAACCAGCTGAGACTTCTGGACAGAACTGCTCTGTGTTGCAAAGAGTAATGATATGCAGGGGAATTTCCTACCCAAAATGAGACCCCTTCTTTATTATACCCCAAACACCCCTGCATTATTTTGCAATGCAGAATGCATGCCTCCTCAAGCCAATTACTTGGAAAAATATCATATGCGATAATGGATTTTCTTTGTGAATTTTTTCTTCTCCTTGGGGATGCTAATTACGAGGTAAATTGTCAGGGGTTTTATGTTTTGAAATAACTCCCTGTCATATCAGAGACTCTCTTGCTACATACTGCCAAGCTAAGTGCTGGCTCCAAAGAGGAGGAAAGAAGTTGTTTTCAATTAGGGTAATAAAAAAACATGGCAGTCACATATATATACGTATTCACGCACGTTGATACGTGCATCTTTACATCAGAAACGATAAATGAAAATTCAACACACTCTGTAAGGTTCTGGCGGAGTCCCTGGGGTGACGGTTTCCTGCTCTGAGGTGCACTTACCTCTTCCCCTGTTACAACTGAGGCGCCATTCCTGAGAAATCAAAGTTCTCTTTAGATACAGAATGTGTCTCCACCGTGGGTGTCCAGCGGTTGTCATACAACAAACCCCTTGTTGAGGAGTTTTTCAAAGCTGAGGCATTATGCGCTAAGGCCAAGGCCAAATCTGCCTGCTCCACAGCTCGGTGCCCCGAGGGCAGAGAACCGCCAGGCTGCTTCCCCTGCTGCCTTCAGAACCAGCAGAGTCTACGCAGTGTTTCTTAATTCCCTCGAGCAGGATCTTTGTGATCCTTTTACCATGCCTTACAGGACCACAAACCTTTCCTTTTTCAAAATCAGTACTTCCTTCCAGGGATCAGTCCTTTGAAGCAGGAATTTTAAAAAAGCCACAGGTAGGGCGCCTGGGTGGCTCAGTTGGTTAAGCAACTGCCTTCGGCTTGGGTCATGATCCCGGAGTCCTGGGATCGAGTCCCACATTGGGCTCCCAGCTATGAGGGGAGTCTGCTTCTCCCTCTGACCTCCCCTCTCATGCTGTCTCACTCTCTCTCTCTCAAATAAATAAATAAAATCTTAAAAAAAAATTAAAAAAAAGACAACCAACCCCCAAATTCCCTTTTTTAAAAAAAAAAAGCCACAGGTAGCTTTTTGAACCCCACTCGACACCCTGGTCTTGTAAATGGGAAGCTAGCTCGTCATTTCGGACCGCCCGGAGTCCAGTCCCTCTCGCCGCTTCCATGAGTCCGTCACGGACACATGGAGAAGAAAATCCAAGCCCTCACCCCCACCAATTCCCCACTCTAGAACAATCAGCTTCCCTTGGAAAGGTAACCGTAGCCAAGCACGAGGTACCAGAACGAAGTAGGGTAACAGGCAGGTTTTTTTTTTTTTTAAGATTTTATTTATTTATTTGACAGAGATCACAAGTAGGCAGAGAGGCAGGCAGAGAGAGAGAGAGAGGAGAAAGCAGGCTCCCTGCCAAGCAGAGAGCCCGATGCGGGACTCGATCCCAGGACCCTGAGATCATGACCCGAGCCGAAGGCAGAGGCTTAACCCACTGAGCCACCCAGGCGCCCTAATAGGCAGTTTTTACGACAGACCAGTAAAGCACCCTCACGAGTCGTCTGAGCTCCACTGTGACGCAAAATTACTCACAACATGAACTTAAAAAAGATGCTACTATTTCGCTGACTGGTTAGAAACCCTCAGAAAACCTCAAGGAGAGCACCCCACCTACCCAACCTTTGAAGACAACCACAGTGAGGCACTCTTGTGGCCGCAGGTCGCTGGCTCAGTGCGCCATTATAAGGTTCCAATCCCCGAAGTTGGGGACAACACACGGTGGGCTTCCGTTACCTGCCGCACTGTGCTCGGGAACCGTAACTGCAGGGCGGCCGCCCGCGCCCCGGCCCTGGCCCGCTTACCAGCAAAAGTCTCGGTGCACAGATTCACTCCTGCAAGTCGTTTGGAGGTGCCAAAATCAGAGATCTTCACCACTCCGCTGTAGGTATTCACCAGCACGTTATCACCCTGTAGAAAAGGAGGAACATCAAATGCCTTGGACCTTAAGAAACGGTGTCAAGTCTCTAGCAAGCCTAGGCTTGGCACTCTGGGGACAGCCGAGCTCAGCTCCTTCCCTTCTCTGAGCCGAGCAGTCTGCAGACAGGCCAGCCGGCCGCTGGCGGGGCCCAGGGGCACCAACGAGGTTCACTGGTGCCGACAAGCAAGTACCTTGATGTCTCTGTGCACAATCTGGTTTTCGTGGAGATATTTCAGGCCTTCCAGGATCTGCCTGGTGTAGAACTTGATGGTGGGCTCCTTCACCGGACCCCATTTTGATCGCAAAAGAGCAGAAAGGCTCCCTGGAAGCAGACACAGCAGAAAACTCAGCAGGGTGTTGGAGATTCCATCGTAAGAGCCACAGAAATGAAGTGAGGTGAGGTTTCTCAGTCCACGTCGTCCATCACGCCAACATTGCTGCACGGCGGCTACCTGCCGTCTTTCTTCCCTCTGCAGCCGGCTCCCAGCCGTGCACGCCGTGCGGCCGGAGGAGGAGCGGCAGAGGGAGGGTGAACAGGAGCCCTTTGGGACCTCTGAAATGCAGTGGGGCTCCCTTTGGCTTTACACAGCCCATCACACTGCACAAAGTCTGGAGGAGAGCGCACAGCAAGGTGTTCTGGCCTGGGGAGGCCGGGCCCCTGCTGCAGGGATGGCACAAATGTCCTGGCCACCCACACTGGGTCAAAGTCTATTTTATACCTGGTCCTGAACTCAGAGGTGGAGACAGAGACTAGGATCGGAGGAGGCTGGGTCTGTTCATCTTCAATGAGAGAAGCCCCCTGTGCCAGGTCACAGGGCGGGACTATCTTAACAACCCTGCCCTCATTACACCAGACAATGACTCTTTGGGTTCAAAGAAAACCAGCCTTCACTGTATTCTGACCATGTGTTTCAGGGGTCACTGTGCAACTCCCCGGGCATCAGCCAGCTTCAGCCTGACACCTTACACAGTGCAGAAAGAATGCTGCGATGCCTCAGTTTCCCCATCTGTAAAAGGGGATGTGCACGTTTAATTCTGCTGTCATCCTTAAACCTCACCCTTGGAAAAATCAATCAATGTGAACAGCAACTGACATATTTTTTGCTAGACTAGGAGCAGCTTGAGAGAAGAAATTGTATTTTATCCTTGACATAACCTTCAAAATCTAGCCCACTGCCTTGCTCTCGATATATACAGTCAGGCTCTTGATAGAATAGGAGGCTCTTAATAGCTGCTGGTTATAAAGGAATGAATGATACAGATTTCTTCTTCTTTATAAAATATTAATTTGGGGGCACCTGGGTGGCTCAGTGGGTTGAGCCTCTGTCTTCAGCTCAGGTCATGATCTCAGGGTCCTGGGATCGAGCTCTGCATCAGGCTGTCTGCTCAGCAGGGAGCCTGCTTCTGTCTCTCTCTCTGCCTGCCTCTCTGCCTACCTGTGATCTCTGTCAAATAAATAAATCTTTAAAAAATATATTAATTTGTTTTAGAGAGGGAGAAAGCGAGTATGCATGTGCACGTGAGTGAGCACAAGCTGGAAGGGCAGATGGGGAGGGAGAGAGAAGAACCCCAAGCAGACTCCACACTGAGTGCGGAGCCTGACGTGGGGCTCGATCTCATCACCAGAGCCAAAACCAAGAGCTGGATGCTTAACTGACTGCGCCACCCAGATGCCCCTGAATACAGATCTCTAACTGAAGTTTTTGTGTTTGTATTCAGATTATAATTATTACTATATTATTATTATTTTTTAAAGATTTTATTTATTTATTTGTCAGAGAGAGAGAGAGCACGAGAGCAAGCACAGGCAGACAGAGAGGCAGGCAGAGGCAGAGGCAGAGGAAGAAGCAGGCTCCCTGCCGAGCAAGGAGCCCGATGTGGGACTCGATCCCAGGACGGTGGGATCATGACCTGAGCCGAAGGCAGCCGCTTAACCAACTGAGCCACCCAGGCGTCCCTATTATTATTTTTTTAAATGAACATTTCTTGAGCTCTTGCTCTCTGCCACGCACCATTTTAAAAGCTTCACATACGCTATCTCATTTGATCCATCTAACAACCCACTGAGCTAGGGTCTTTATCACTCCAATAATTATTGCAGAGCCAAGGATTAGAGTAATTATTACTCCAATTTTATAATTCATCTATTCAGTCAGAAAACTGAGGGGGCACAGGGTAAAGAATTTGTCTGAGGTCCCACAGCTTGCAGATGGAGGGACCAACTCAAGCTAGACATTCTGGCTGTAGATCAGAGGAATCCTTCCCCATGCTCCCCGCCATGATACTGCCCAAATTGGAGGGATTTTGTGGCTAAGGCACTAGGGTAGGATGTCACAGTGAACATGTTATTTTGCAGTGTCATTTTTTTTTTTTTTGCAGTGTCATTTTTTAAAACCTCTGTCCCCTTGTCTCCAAATTATCTTTCAATGCCTAGACTGTGAGGGCTTCAAGGCTGGGGACTATGCTTTATTCCTTCGTGTCCAGCGCTCAGCCCAGCGGCTGGCACTCAGTAGATCCTCAATGAATATTTGATGACTGAAGTTAACAACAGCCTATGTATGTGACCTTGAAAAGTTGGTATCCAACTCCTCTGAGAAACACATGCTCTCCCACCTCTAAAAGGTCTGTCATTTTTTAAATGGCAAGATGGAGGACAACGTTCCCATTATAGTTTCATCAGTGGTTTTCCGTGTGTGAGACTGGAATACTAGGACTACTCACCCCCAGGAACCTGCTCCATAAATATCTTAATGTAGCCATCCTCCGAAACGGAGCCCAGGTACTGAACAATATTGCGGTGTTTGAGGTACTTGTGCAGGGCTATCTCCTCGTGCAGAGGCTGCGAGTACCTAGTAAGGAAAGCAAAGCCAGGGTCACCTGCCAGATCCTTGGGGCCTGAAGTCTGCACGGCACTGAGCCAGTGCCGGCCCTGCGGTTGGCCAGCCCTTCCTTCTGGAAATAGTCTTTCCCTTGGCTCCCATGAGAGTACACAGCTTCCCATGTGTAGAACAGGGGACAGTAACACGGGCCACACAGGGCTTCCAAAGGCTGAAGCGGGTTCAGGGTCTCAGGCACCCACTGGCGTGCCCGGTGTGCGGGGGCTACTCAGCGAATGACTGCTCATGTAAGGGTCTCAATGCTCCTACTATCCTTTGCCTCTCTGAGCAGGCCCTCTTCCTCTGCCTCTCATGAAGAGAGATGTTCTGGAAGGTTCTATCTCCAGCTGCCTTCGGGCCTTGTTCCACAGACGTGGTCTACACTATAGCAAGAGCTACCTAATGGACCTCCGAGCCCAGCGTCTGGTTTCTTTAGCCTATTCTCCTTTGGTGGCCATATTTCCTCTTCATGAAACACACACCTTATCAGATCACTTCTCTTCGTCAAGTCCACATCAAGACCATTTTGCTTAACATGGCACAGGAGGACCTTCAAACTCAAACCAGACTACATCTTTCAAAAAGTTTGCCTCATCTTAAGAGCACCCCACCCCCACCCTACCTTCAAGTCACATAACTTGTTGTTCTCTGAATACACCTTGTGCCTTAACAGCTCTGGTTTTTTCCTCAGCGTAGAATGCACCGGCCTCTTTTCTGCCAGATGAATTGCTACTCATCCCTCAAAGACCTGCTCAAAGAGGATTTATTTCCTCAAACTTATCACAGCTCGCTCAGGAAAAGTGATTCCTCTCCTCTCTCCCGCAAGCGTTCTGTGTACCCGCACCCCCCCCTCGCATTGCGGCACCCATCACTTTGACCCCCAGGCAAGGTATCCGCATTCTCTACCAAGCCAGGAGCACCCTGCCTTCAGGACAGCATCCTTGGCACCTGTCGGCCCCCAGGGCCGGCCCAAAATCTGGCCAAGAGAAGGTGCCCAACATCATAGGGTCAGCTAACAGTCTCTAAGGTCCCCTCCGGCTCTAAAATTCCTGGAAAATCTATGGGCAATGAAAAGCTTAACTATTGTAACCAGTCAAAGGAGGCGGTCCATGCCAGCAATTTCCCCCTACAACACAACTGCACCACCTTATCTGGCATGAGCATAAGACACAGAATACTGGACAAAGAACTCAAGAGACTGGATCCCAGTCTTGTTTCCTCACATCCTTGAAGAAGTCATTTAATCTTTCCCAGCCTTAGAAGAAGCTAGAGGAGTTCATTTTAGGCCTGGCCTTTTAGCTCAAATATCATAAATGAAAAGACAGACGAATGAATGAGTGAATAAACAAACAGATGAATGATGAAGGGTCTTACAGCTGCTAGAAAGCACTTGTAACCCATCCCTAACAATTCACTGACCACTAGGATGGGAGGCTCTTTGCACGTGCCCATCAGTGTCAGCACTGAAGGCAACATGCAGATGTCATCTGAGCACACCTGTGGAGGGCAGAGCTATTCTTTCTTCTGTGGTGGCTGTTACTCTGTACGTAGCTTCTCTACAAAAATAATCGGCAGTCAACACTGCCATGTTCTTGTCTAGAATGGAGGGGGTGGATCTTAAAAAGGAATATCTATTAGACTCGAAAAAATATTAAGTTAGTAACAGTGGTGGTTTAAAAAAAATAGTCCCAAATGGATGAGGGTGAGGTTACAGGGCAGGGTATAAAAAAAAAGTCTGTTTTGCAAAAAGCTAATTTTCTTTCCGCCACATGTGATTTTCTGTAATGATCCATCTGAATAAGTCAAAGCCCTTTAAAATTGTTACATTATGAATTAGAGCCCTGAGTCGCATTTAAAAAAATTTGCCAACGTCTATCTATGTAAAAATGTACAACTTTAGACCTAGTTGATGAGTGGAAATAAAACCAGTTTTCTTTTAAAATATGACTCTTGGCAATCCACGTGCCTCCCAAATAAAGTTGTTCCGTTTTCTCCACCTACTTATGATACGCAAAGAAGAAAAGCAAATCACTGTTCTAACATTTTTGGACGACACGATGCCTTCATTTTTAAGTCCCCTGTGCCGTCAGTGCTGGGCACGGGGGTCGGGTGTGGAGGCGGCACCTGAGAACCAGGGAGGCCCTCGCTGACTTGCCTGCTGTCTCTCTCCGGGATTTCCTTGATGGCTATGCGCACCTGGTTGCTCAGGTCTCTTCCGGCAAACACGATCCCATACGTGCCTTTCCCCAGCACGACCCTATCGCCGTTCACATCGTGGTCATACTCATACTGAAGGAGGCAAAGCAACAGGATCAGAAAGCACACAACTTGTGGTGGAGCCCCATCAGAGCCTAATCGTTGTCCTGCCATTTTTTAAATTTATAAATAACATTATTTGTGTACCAGGTCGCTCACATTCCTTAGGTTATGTAACTTTCACCAAATAACTACTTTCAGAGGGTAGAATTCTCAGTTACTCGTATATTCACAGCATGATTTTAGGAAATGGAATCCAAAAAATTTTAAAAGGGACAGCTCATAGGGAACTCAGTAGCCTCAGCTTTTGGAGATTCTGTCGCCCTTTAATGGTGCAATTTACAAAGGCTTCTATGCCATGCCCAGCACCCCAGAGAAGTGCCCTCCTGCATGATCCTTCATTAGCTTCTCAGGAAACCAAACTCTTTCTGTAGCCCAGACAAGAACCGAAGATCAAGAAAATGCTCCCAAGACAATGTGTGCAGCACATTCCACCTGTAATCACCCGTGCTATTCTGTTCCCCCAATCTCGTTACCAAAAGTTGCTGTACAGTTGCATTCCAGTTGGTTCTTTGCGAGGATGACAACAAATTTAACTCTAGGCTGAGCCATCCTGGCTTCTGTTGTTTTCTTTTTTTTTTTTTTAACATTTTAAAAAAGATTTTACTTATTAGACAGAGATCACAAGTAGGCAGAGAGGCAAGCAGAGAGAGTGAGGAGTGAGAGGAGGAAGCAGGCTCTCTGCTGAGCAGAGAGCCCGATGCGGGGCTTGATCCCAGGACCCTGAGATCATGACCTGAGCCGAAGGCAGAGGCTCTAACCCACTGAGCCACCCAGGCGCCCCTGGCTACTGTTGTTTCCTACGCTCCACTGTACCTACTTAGAGAAGAGCACAGAACGTGTGTTGGTCCCTTCCAACGTACTTCCCAGGATGCTCATGACAGTTGAGATCACTAACAGGTCCCCGTCACATCTGACTGAACCGGACATCAGCCTGCGCCATAAAAGGCTTTGATCTCACACCTTTTTTGCCCCGCACCCCCCAATCTGTTACCTTCAGAGTGCATCAGTAAGTTCATTTCCACAACCAACTCTGATTCTGAAGTAAGAATTCAAGTACCCGAGTCAATGATTAAAACGGATCTTTTTGATATTTTCTGAAAGAAATCTCAAAGAATGAACCGCCAGCTAACTTCATAGTAAAAATCTCACTAAATTGTCATCAGTGGGAGGACCTGAATTAGTGGCAACTCCGAATAGCTGTGCAGACACACAGGTGTAACCGTGTAATGAGTGGACTCCGGCAGCACTGCCCACAAGATCTTGGGATCCTCACACCTGTCAGACTGGCTATTACCAAAAAGGTCAAAAATCAGTGCTCGTGAGGCTGTGGAGAAAAAGAAACTGTTGCTTGCTGTTGGTGGGAACATGCACTGGCACAGCCAGTCTGGAAAACAGCTTAGACGGTCCTCAGTAAGTTAAAAATAGAGCTACCCTATTATCCGGTAATTCCCATGCCGGGTATTTACCCAAAGAAAATGAAAACATCAATTCAAAGAGATACATGTTCCCGTCTGTTTACTGTACCCTTCCTTACAACAGCCAAGATATGGAAGCAGCCCATGTGTCCAGCCACAGACGAATGGATACCGGGCTGGCCGACTAGTTCTCTTGTAGGCTCACATTCTGAATTAGTGGAGGAACAAAACCTTCTACATGTTGTACACACAAGAAAATTTTACTTCAGTCCTTGCCAGGTTTTTCTGAAACACCTTGGCTGAGAAGAAAGCGAAGTAAGCAGGTTCCTCTGTGCAGACCTATTTGACTTCATCTCTGCAAGTCACACATAGTGATGGCTAGCTGGCTCATTAAAGAGTAGTCGATCTTTTTTTTTTTTAAACTGCGGATCTTTGTTTCCAGTGCCCATGTAAGTATTTGTGCTTTTGCTATACATGTATGTTTGCTTTTACTACACTTTTCCTTCTGTTTCACCAAGTAGGGGAAACCGTGTGCTTCCTGAGGGCACGTCACTTGTCCTGTTGTCAGGCCTCAGCGCCTGGCGTGGCGCTGGTCACGGCAGAAGCCTCCCGGCCTCCGACGTGTCAACTGAGCAGACGGGAGCTTCCGCCCGGCTCTGAGCCACCATCTCCTGGGGGGCAGCTTCCTGGGCAAGTTCACCCCGAGCCCTGTCCGCTCGCCGGCCTTGGAAGATTCCAGGCGTGGAAGTCACAGGTCCTGGAAGCCTCTATCAGAACCCGTGGTGTGTGGAGGACTGGGGGCTCCTTCCAGGGGTGAGAGCATTCAGGGGGATACAGGGCGGATGGGGGGCTGTTCGGCATTTACACGTTTCAGGAATTTGGGGTCATAAACCACGAGGAAATGGAAGGACCTCTGTCTGAAAGCTGCCTCTGTTCAAGAAACAGGGACACATTTTTCAGAAGATCTACTTCCCAAAGCTAACCGTTAGCCGAGCCACTGACACCTGCTGCCAGTGCGGACGCGTCTGTTACCACAGACCTAGCTCTGCCCCGAGGCCTGAAGAGGCAGGGGCGCTGGCAGGTGGGCAAACGCGCAGGGCACCGCCCAGGGCCAGGCCGCACGGGTATGTGCTTGGGACGGGCTCAGCGCCTCGGCAGCACCCCGAGCTTGTGAGCTGCTTAGCGCTCGGGCTCCGGGCCAGGTGCGTGGGGTCCACAGAGCAGGGCCACTTCTCTCTCCTTTCCTGTTACGGCCCCAGCTCCCAGCAGCTTAGCAGGACAGTGTGGCCAGGGCCTCGGCAACCGGCGGCCCAGGTGGCACGGCAGGACATCACGCGGGGCTCAAGGTCAGAGCGGGAACGCCTGAACCAGGGACGGCCACTTGGCTCCCGGACGCCTCTCAGAGACCAGCAGGCGCGCAGCTGGCCAAAGGTGGCCTCTAGCGGACCGGGCCGCTGAGGGCAAACGCTCCCCTTGTTAGTGGCTCCTGGAGCTACTGCAAAGTCCAGCTACCCTGTCCCGGTTCGGTCGAAGGGAAGCCTCGAGGAGCACTGAGACGGACGGCGAGAGGACTTTCGAGAATATGAGAAATGAATTAATCCTCAAGAGGAATGGGAAATTCTCTGTATTATGGCGCTTTCCACTGTCAAGGCCTAAGCTTTAATAGGGTTACCTTAGAAGCAGGAAGACCACTTTTTAAAATTACAGGATCCCGCTCCCTTGCTAAATCTGTTATGAGAATGGGGATTTTGATACGAGAGAGTAACAAACTGTGGCATCACAAAAGTCCTAATATTTCTAAGAACTAACATTCGTGGAGCACTGACCGGGTTTCAGTCACCCCTGAGCACTTCAGGGTGTGACTGCAGGCTGTCCTCATAAACCTCACTGTCCCTTCTTAACACACTCAAGGGCCGTGAGCCCACAGGTTTCCCCACGCCACATGCCCTGGTGTACAGGTCTACACCGACGGCTTCAAAGCCTCTGGCCAGCTGTGGGAGCAACAGCATGAGTCTGGGCACAGCGGGGACCCTGGAGCCCGACAGCCTCGGTTCTCGGCCCATCTCTCCCACTGCTCTGGGCTCGCTCCAGCTCCTGACCTCGGCTCAGCTCTGCACCCGCAGAACCGCAGCACCGATAACCGCTGCTTTGGACGGTCCTTCTCCTGCTGGACAGGGATCCCAAACTTCCTCTTGCAGGGATGCATTTCATGGGACAACAGACTCCCCCTCTCAGGGCTGAGCAGGAGGAATAAACAAGAGCATGTGTCCGGTGCCCAAAGCTCCACTGGGCACAGAGTAACTGCTCGATGAATGCCAGCTGTCACTGAGAAGCCAGCTGTGCCCTGAGCACTGGAGTCCCTTGTCCTGGCTCACTGCTAGGTCTTCAGAGCACCGGCACGGGGAAGACACTTTGTCAGCCTTGGTGGGAGAACCCAAGTTCGGGCTGTGCAGATGCCCTCGGGCCCCTGGAGGAGAGCAGTTGGGTCACCAGGAGCCCCCGAGGAGGGCCCATCCGAGTCCCAGGACGTCAGAGTCAGCGCTGCTGGTGCAGCCACCTCTACTGCTGGAAGCATTCTCTGTCTCGAGGTGTGCAACCCCCCCATCCTCCGCAGGGAGGTCAGCCACCAGGTTCAGCTGGGGGCCCAGGGCGCCCTCACCAGGGACACACTGCCACCACCTCCGTCTCTGTGCTCTTCTAGTCTCAGTGACTCCCTCACGGGCTCTGCCGGCTAGGGGGGCCGGTTCCCCTAGATGGCATCGATCGTGGCATCACACACTTTTCAGGTGGAAGGGCAGTCTTCTCTAGTCTGACCCCACATTGTCACATATGCAGTCAGATGCTGCGCGCAGGTCTCGCCCCTCGGGCGGGGCCCCGGCATGGCGCAAGCACGGCAGCAGGTCCCGGTGCCACAGGGAGGCGAGCAGCCCGCGCAACAGCAGCACGGATGTGTGTGTGGGGGGTGCCGGGTCCAGCTCCTTCGGCCCGGGCAGCACAGAGCAGAGAGCAGAGGTCCAGGCCGCCCAGCACGCGCTCCAGCTTCCTCTCGCCCACGCAGCCCTGGCACGCCAACTTGAGCTCGGTCAGCTCGCCGCTGTGCCAGCCGACCCACACGGAGGCCAGCGGCGCCGGCGGAGCCAGGAGCGGGGGTGGGGTGCAGCCCGGCCCTCCCCGCGTGCCTGCTCCCGCCCGCCGCCCACTGGGAACCCTGCTGCACCCCCCCCCCCACCGCTTCCCCCTCCTGAGCCCCTCGTTGCAGCCATGAAAGAGTATTTTTTAAATTTACATTCAATTAATTACCATACAGTGCATCATTAGTCTCACAGGCAGAGTTCAGTGGCTCACCAGTTGCACAGAACACCCAGTGCTCATTCCATCAAGGGCCTCCTTAATGCCCATCCCCAGCTACCCCCTCCCCCCCCCCCCAGACCTTCCCTCCAGTAGCTCTCCGTTTGTTTCCTGTGGTTAAGAGCATTTTTTAACATAAAGGATTTTCACACACAAAACTGGGACATTTGCTTGAAGCATCAAAGACACAATAAAACATTTTCCACGTTGGTGTTTCTTCTGTGACTCACCTCTAAGGTGTCCCCATCAGTGTCCCCCTCCAGCTCTACTGTACTGCCTGTCGAGTTGCTTATCATGTCTTTAACCAAAGAACAAAACCTAGAACAGCAAATGTCACAAGGATGTTAATTATCATCACTCATGTTCCCTACCTGTAACTTAGCCTTATTATATTAAACTGTGATTAAATATACACCAAGTTTTTACAAGTTCATGGAACAATCTACTCCATGATTTGACATAGCACTTTAAGGGTTTTCTCATCTAGTTCAAATACTCATGTGATACTTGAATCCCCTGTATAAGTAGCCCCACCACCTTTTGGTCAACTGAGGCCTGAATATCTCCAGTGGCAGAGAACTCATTACCTCACAAGGTTGCTCATTCTTGAGGACAACTCGATGAGAAATGCTTCATTATACCAACGAAGACTTCATTCATGTGGGCCCCATCCACAGACTGCTTAGAATTAATCCCTCTTCTACGGAACAGCCCGTTAGAAAGGTACATAATTTTATCAAAGCCCTGGGAATCTTTCCTCCGTGCTCCTTCAATGTTTCCTCCAGGACTCGTTTTTAAGTCACTCCACCAACAGGTGATTGTTGAAAGGTGTCCCCTTATTGTTCTTCAAGTCTGGCCCTATGACCAGTGTCCTGGAGGTGATCTCATCAGTGCTAAGGAGAGGGGGACCCCCACCTCTCAAGCTGGAGACACTCTCGTTCTTAGGGCAAAATAAGGTCTTGTGGAGGGAGGGGATGAAGAGGAAAGGCAGAAGGTGGTCTCATCATTCCGCTGACACGGGTCAAGCTGACTATCAACTGTTACCCACAGGTCTTTCTCACAGATGCTGCAGGGCCACATCAGCCACTTCTTAGACTCGTGTAGTTACTTCTTGACATACAAGTGATTTGACTCACAACATTTTGAGTCAGTATTTCCCTGTAAGATGGCCGGGAAGATTACTGTCCACTTGAAGATAATGCCCATAAATCATTAAAATGTTCTTGTCTATAACTCATCCATCCTACCTTTGCTTCTTGGCTATCTTTTTTTAAAGATAGATAGATAGATAGATAGATAGATAGATAGATTGATTATTTATTTATTTATTTATTTGTTTGTTTGTTTGTCTGACAGACAGAGATCACAAGTAGGCAGAGAGGCAAGCAGAGAGAAAGAGGAGGAAGCAGGTTCCCTGCCGAGCAGAGAGCCCGTTGCGGGGCTCGATCCCAGGACCCTAAGATCATGACCTGAGCCGAAGGCAGAGGCTCCAACCCACTGAGCCACCCAGGCACCCCTCTTCTTTGCTATCTTTGAAAGCTGTGAAACACAATAGTCAAAATTCTTCGGAGATGCCTGGTACGAACTCACCAGAATAACTAAAAGTTACAAGACATTACCACTCGTTGTTAAAAATGCGGAGCAAGTGGCGTTTTCATATGATACTGGTGGAAGTGGACAGTGATGCAGCCACTTTGGGAATCTACCGGTGGAGTTAGTCAAAACCGAATGTAGACTGGCCCCTTTCCCCAGGAACCCCAACTTCCAGGTGTATACCCAACAGAAATCAATGTGTGTCTTCACCAAAGGGCCTGTACAAGAATGTTCACACCAGTTTTATTCCTAATGGCCCCAAACTGGAAACGACCAAACATTCACCAACAGAAGAGACGTGCGGCTACATGGGCACACGGTGGAACACAGCATAGTGACAGAAAGGATGAGCTGAGCTGATCCAGACATCGTGGCTCAGCCTGATGGGTGTTATTTTAAGAGAAGTGAGTGAGAAAGCAAAGAGTACATACTTCATGATTCTGTTTATTGAAGGTCAAGAACAGGCAAAGTTGACCACCAGTGATAGAAATCAAAATAGCACTGGGGCACCAGAGTGGCTCAGTGGGTTAAAGCCTTTGCCTTCGGCTCAGGTCGTGATCTCAGGATCCTGGGATCGAGCCCCACATCAGGCTCTCTGCTCAGCGGGGAGCCTGCTTCCCTTCCTCTCTCTCTGCCTGCCTCTCTGCCTACTTGTGATCTCTGCCTGTCAAATAAATAAATAAAATCTTAAAAAAAGTAGCACTGCAGGGGTTGGGGCTCAATGATTGGAAAGAGGCACGAGGCGCCTGCTGGGGTGCTGATAAACCTGAGTGCACTTAACACACGTGACTTATGTATGTCATGTATGTACGTCATGTATGTATGTATGTTCTACCTCACTGAGAAATTATTTAGACGTATGGTGAGAAAAGGCATCGAGGACCGAGGGAGGGTCAGAAAGGTCAACTCTGTGGTAAAGGGGTGTTCTGCCTCATCTTTGGCAGCGGCTTTTCTAAGTTGAAGACCGTGATCTAAGGGTCCCCTAGTCTGATACTGAGTCTGATTTCCAAATATGATATCATAAGGAGTGCCTGAGACATGCTGAATTAAAACGTTCTCAAATCACATGACACAAACCCTGAACTAACCAGAAGTAAGGGGCACTTCCTCAACCTGATAAAGGCCATGTGTGAAAACCTGCCAGTAGCACCATGCTTACTGATAAAAGACTGGCCGGATGTGTTCCCCCCAAGATCAGGAACAGGACGCAATGTCTGCTCTCGCCACTTGTACTCAACACTGTACTGGACAGCCTGGTCAGACAGGTAAGAAAAAGACAGACATCCATATTGGAAAGGAAGAGCTTTGAAAGATCTCCATCTGCAACAGACACAGTCTTGTATACAGAGAATCTTAAGGAATTCAATACCAAGTGTGAGAAGCGGGGGCCTGGCTGGCTCAGTTGGTCGAGCGTGTGACTCTTGATCTTAGGGTCATGAGTTCGAGCTCCTGTAGGGTTTACTTTAAAAATATAATCTTAAAATACTAATAAAAGGTATTAGAACTAATCAACGAATTCGGAAGACTGCAGGATTACTAAATATATAAAAACCAAGCGTATTTCTATATGCTAGCCATGAACACTCTGAAAATGAAATTAAGAAAACTCCGTTTATAATAGCATCAGAACAACCCACCTAGGTCTATGTTTAACAAAAGAAGTATGAGACTTGTACTTTAAAACTACAAAAAACTGTCTTAAGAAATTAAAGAAGACCTAAACAAATGGACAGTTATGCCACGCTCTGGGATTGAAGGCCTACTACGGTTAGAACGGCACTGCTCTCTAAACCGGTCTGCTTATCCGCCACAATCCCCGTCAAAATCATAGCTGCCTTTTTTGCAGAAACTGACAGATTCTAAAATTCGCGTGGAAATGCAAGCAGTCACAACAGCCAAAGCGATTATTATAAGCAAGAACAAAGTTGGGAGGACTCACACTTCCGGATTTCCTACTTACCATGAAGCTACAGTAAGAAAGAGAAATGTGGTACTGGCGTAAAGACAGACATACAGAGCAACGGAATCTAAGTGTTAAGTCCAGAAATAGACTCTGAAATTTATGGTCAGCCGATTTTCTGAGGGTGCCAAGACCTTTCAGTAGGAGAAAGAATATGTCTTCAACAAATGGGCCAGATCAACCGTACATCCACAAGCAGAAGAATGAAGCCAGACCCTTCCTTCACACCATATACAGAAATAACCTCAAAATCAACCAGAGACCTAAACAGAAGAGCTAAAACTCTGAGAAGAAAACAAACACCCCAGAACACCTTGGGTCAAGCAACACCTTCTTAGGTGACCCCAAAACACAAAGGACCACAGAAAGAAACAAGCTGAACTGCATCGAAATATAAAACTTCTGCACCACAGAGGGCCCCATCGACAGGGACAAACCACCCACCGACTGGGGGCGGGCAATTTCCATGCAAATCACACATCTGATCAAGGACTTGTATCCAGAATATATAAAGAATTCTTAAAACCATTAATAGAAACACAGATAACCCAATTCAAAATGGGCACTTGGGAGAAGACTGGCCAACGCGACCTTCACCAGGTGAGCCAAGTTCATTTCTCCGGGAACGAGACAGAGATGCCCTAGGGCTCCTGATGCGGTGCGTGGGAAGGACAGTGCTGTTCTGTGCTGTTCCTTCCCAAAATGCACGATGCTGACGTCATCAGGAGGAAACAGCACACAAACCCCAACCGATGGCCTACACAAGACCAACCACCCACACTCTTTGAGAACACTGAGTCAAGACAGACAAAGCGGCGCTGACGAAGATAAATGGGGACTACACAGATATGACCATGAAACGTACGTATGATCCTGGACTGGCGGAGAGACAGAGAAAAAAATCTTGTGTTTTGCTGTAAAGGACATCGATTGGACAGGAAGTCATATGGGGATAAGGTGTGTCAAGTACAGAGCCTTACTGGTCTTAATTTCCTGATTAGGTAACTGTGCAGTGATTACAGAAGTGAACGTTGTTTTTAGGAAATACACACTGAATTAGTGAGAGGCCACGAAGCATTAGGTCTACAACTCACTTCTCAGCGGTCCAGAACAAAAATAATCATATGCATACGGAGTGAAGGTAAAATAAGTGTGGTGAAGGGTTAACATGGGAATTCTGGGTGAAACGTGTATGGAAATTCTTTATACTGTTTTTCTGCAATTGTTTACTTATTTTAAAAAAATTTTATTAAATTTTAAGTAGGTGCCACACCCAATGTGGAGCTTGAACTCATGACCTTGAAATCAAGAGTTGCGTGCTCTACCCACTGAGCTGGCCAGGGGCCCCTCTGAAACGTTCTTGTAGCTCTGAGTATTTTTCCAAAATAAAAGGTTATAAAAAATTCTTTTAATTGGGTGCAGAATTTGAGCTGAGAGTTCTTCAAAGAAAATAAATAAATGGCCAGTAAGCGCATGAAAAGATGCACACTATCTTCGATCATTACAGAAGCCACAGTCAGATCCTACCTGATGTCCACTAGGATGGCCAGGAGCACAAAGACACACAATCACATGTGTGAAATTAGAACCTTCGTACACTGCTGACGACGATGTAAAATCAGACCACAGCCTAGCAGTTCCTCAGAGGTTAAACTCGGAGTCACCTAAGACCCAGTAATTTAGCTCCAAGAGAAATGTCAACACAGGGCCATACAAAAACTGGCACGTGAATGTTCTAGCAGCATTATTCATAATAGCCAACAAGTGGAAATAACCCGGATGCCTTTCAACTGGATGGACAGATCAAATCCATCCATACAGTGGGAGAGTGAGGAGCACAGAAAGAATGGGGCCCTGGGTACGATGCATAAACAGTGAATCTTGGAACACTGAAAAAATAAAATAACGTTAAAAAATATAAAATAAAATAACGTTTAAATTAAAAAAAAAAAGAATGAAGTACTGATAATGTGCTACGGCCTAGGTGAGCCTTGAGAACACTATCACGACTAAAAAATGTCAGACACAGAAGACCACAGATGGTATGTTTCCATTTATATAAGAATACGCCAATCCAGAGAGACAGAATAGATTAGTTTTTGCACAAGACCGAGATGGGGGGCATTAGGTTGAGGGAAAAATGGGGGAGTGACTGGTAATGGACACTGGGCTTCTTTGGGGGATCATGAAAATATTCTAAAGTTATATTATCATGATGGTTGTAGAACCATGAATATGCTAAAAAAAGACTGAACTGTACACTCTAAGTGGGCGGACTGCATGGTATGTCAATTATACTTCAGTCAAGCTGGAAAAGTAACTTTCTGTAAGTTAAAATTTCAAGAAAGGCAGCATATCAAGTAAAAACTCTTCCCAAAAAAGACCCATAATTACATCACAAGCCCCTGAATCAGCTGTAACTCACCTACTACACTGGTCTTCAGTGGAAAAGTAGATTTGAAAGTCATCAGAATTATCATGGACATAAAGAAAACAACACCGCTCATCAAACTTGGATATGCTGTAAAATTGGAAAAACATAAGAAGAATTATTATATGCAAGTTACGTCGTCACTTTTACATTTTTGAGAAAAATCTAATCACAGATTTTCTTCCACTCTACAAATTTGAAGGATTCATTAATGTTTTAACCACTACTCCCCAAATTTGACTCCTATTTCTCTACAAAATTTAAATAGCAGGGACATTTATCTTGCATATGTTTGAGTTTGTATCGAGAACTTACAGAGATACAGCGCTAAGCAAAGCCTAGAGCAGTGAGAAAGGGAAATAAATATGGTCTCTGTCCTCAAGAGTTTATAACTTCACACACAAGACAGGAAGCTTATGTGGGAAATAATGTATTACGGTATCTAAAGAATTTCTAGACTTGAAAAATATCAGGATGTAGTTATTTGGGGCCACACAAGGGAGTAGTAACACACACGGCATCATAGCTCAAGGAAGGCTTTCACAGGTTATCTGGTCCATTTCCCCCTGAGGTCGGGATCTGACTCTACAGCACCTCAGCCAATATTCCACTTTCCTGGACATACCCAGTGACAGAAATTCATCATACTCCATCTGCTGATGGATTTCACTATCGAAAGGTCTTTACCTACACTGGGCCGAAGCCTACACAACAAAGCCCTCATTTTGCCAAGCAACACTATGGAAAAGCCTAAATTCTCTTCAAACAAATGATGCCACTTTATCTTCTCCTAAGGCATCCCTTCCTGAGATTCATAGCTTACTTAGCCATTCTTCATTTGTCAAGGATTACATGAAAATACTGAGTTGAAAGAGCAATAGTACAGGGTGATTTAAAAATCCCGAAAACCAGGTTATACATAAGTCTTGGAAACCAATATGTGAAGAAACCACCATGGTTAGTTGGGTAGCACTGGGAATGTTCAGCACGTGCTCTTTATAGCACATTGGTTCCAGGGTCTGATTCACCCCAGGTCTTTTGCGCATCCCTGTTGGTGGTTGAATGGCAGCAAGAGGTATCTCTACGAGAAGGCATAAACAAAATGTTCCTGACTGCATGTTCTCATACCACTTAGTTTCTGGGGTATTGTTTTTGAAAATGTTCAACACTGGATTTTATCTTGCATCAGTACTACTCAAATACACTACTGTTTTTAAATTATTTCCCTTCCTTTAAAGTGACAAAAATATTATTCTAATTTGAATAGTGCTGTGTCTAGAACAGTATCATACCATGTCTAGAGGTAACGGGGGATTCATTCACTGGCCTGTGGTCTTACCATCAGAGAAAGAACATACCATTCTAATCCAAGCCCTTCATCTAATGGAAACTATGAACAAACAGAGTCCTGGAGAGACTAAGTGATTCTGTCAAGGTTAAACAGCGAAAGAGGGATTACAATTCATATCTGCTTCTGAGCTGCTCCTACGGTTGGATGTGCTGGCAGAGTGAGGCTCAAAGTGTAGCCACAAGGGCCACCAAATGGTCACCACCCCTGATCCAAACAGCAAGCACCATAGCTCTCCTTGGACTATACCACTTGCTCCCCAAATGAGAACAATACCCTTGGCTCCATTATTCTACTCAGGAGACCCCAACCGAGTGTCATTACCAAGTAACTCCTTCAGTTACTAGGATTCTGGAGTTCCCTGAGAACTTGAATATCAATGACTCAAAGAAGAAATGCTTTGTTTCTACAGATGTAACTTCTTTTTTTAAAAAAAGCTCGAGACAAGAGTTTAGTCTATTGGATACCCGACCCCCAAATTTCTCTGTTAAACAAGCCAAGAAGCTATTATTAGTAGCACATCAACAAGCTGAGGATTCTGCTGAAAATGAGAATATCACATATTATAAATGAGTGGGAACACTAAAGTAAAACATTGTCATCATTATTTGTATTAAAACAGTAATTCCATTTTCCCTTATGTTCTTACCTTATTCCCCTAATGGAAGAAGCTGTAAAATTCCATTCATGAATTTGTTTCTGCAGGTTTTAAAGACAAAAGTCAGTAGAGCTTGATTTTTTCCATGCAAAAAAATAACTTTCGTTTCATTCTCTGGTCAATCACTTCTGCTGTTTTACTTTCAAGAGAGATTTAGGAGTTAGAGCAATATATTTTATGCAACTTGGAAGAACAGAAACATTTTCTAATAAATTAGAAAAATTCATTTGCATCTCTAATCCAGGTCTTCTGTCAACATTTTAGGAAAACTCTAAAATAAGTTTGGGAACAGTCTACCTAAGTTGAGTGACCTGTGAAAATATTTGCAGGAGCAAGAATGTGGCAGCCACCAATCAGGGCTCCCCGGTCTTTCTTTTTTTACTCTGGGCATAGAGCCTGGAATACATTTCCCAGTCTCCCCTGCAGCTAGGTGGGGCCACGTGACAGAGTTTTGACCAATGGGATGTAAGGAGGAATGACATGCACCATCTATGGGCATGGTTCATAATAACCTCCTCAGCGATCCTCTATTCTGCTACGAGGGGGAATGGGGACCCTGACGAAAGTTTATGATACGAGGCATAAACTTCTACCATGTTAAGGTATTGATATTTGGGGGGGGGCTATTTGTTTTAGCAGATAGCTTGTCATAACTAACACTAAGACTAACCTGGATTTCAATCTGTACGTGATGCATTTTAAAAAATAACTGTTCCCTCCCTCCACTACCACTGCCTGTACTTAAAAAACGTTGCACAGAGCTAAGCCTCAGAACAAAGATCTGAAATCCGTTTCAGAAGAGCCATAGACTACGATACCAATACATCACAGCAAAAGAAAATCTTTTAAAATAAGAAAACACATTTGGTTGGCCTGAAAAATGTCATAAATGACCAGCTAAGTGCCCTCAGAGAAGTGAGAGAGCCAGGAGACTGAGCCTATGGCTTAGATGAATAGCCATGAGCAGCTGGCTGACCAGTTTCCTGCCATCCCGGAGGAGCGACAACAGGGACAACTGGGAGGATGGCCGTCAGTGGGAGAACATCCATTCATCCATGCGAATTAAGCACCCACTACATGCCGGGCAAGATACCAGCATGGAGGACGTAGCAGAGAACAAAGCCCCTGCCCTCATGGGGCTTACATTTGAGGAGAGAAGAGCCACAAATTAAGTAGTGACTTAATAGCATGACAGAGGACAAAAAGCACTACAACAAAGCCAGAGAGCTGGCAAGGGTGTTAAGGTGTGGTGGGGGTCGTGATGTTACACCAGATGCTCCAGGAAGGAGTCTCTGATGAGTTTTCAGCAGAAGGTAAAGGAATGAGCCGTGCAGACCCATGGGTGGGACAACAGCCTCAGGCAGAGGGGAAAAGTCCTGTCCCCAGGGCATGTCTGGGAACCAGCAGAGAGAAGAGTGGGAGAAGAGGCTGGCGAGCTCATGAGGAAGATCATGCAGGGCTTCAGAGACCATCATCAGGCCCTCAGCTTCTATTCTGGAGAAGAGGAGAACCCTTGAGGGCTGTGAGAGATCAAAGTATACGCCAATGGGAAAGCCACCACCTTGGACCCAACCAAGGAGAAAGACTGAGCGGGTTTCAGGGGACTTGTGTTCAAAGTCACTGGAAGGCAGCAGTGGTGGAGAGCAGAAATTTTTTTGGATTCGGATACAGAAATATGAACCAGGGCAATTTCGAGAGCACCTTGTCCAACCCACCTACAGGCAAGAAGCTTGCATGTATAGAAAAAGACCGGTCACAGTTTTCGAAGTAGTCGCAGACGGAAAGTTTACTCCAGGGTAGCTTTAGGGGACTTGAGCTGGGACGAAGATACACGGGTTAAGAAGTCAACAACACGGACTCCCCTCTATCATCGTCAATGGGCATGGGGGGGCACCTGCTTTGTAGATACTATGGATATAAAAAGCTGCAAGTCACACTCTGCATGTGGAGCACTTGGGGAGACATTCTCAAAAAGTGATCCAAGAGCGATGGGAAATACTGTATACATGATACGGGGGGAAGGGAGCCTGCCTTCAGTGAAAGTGGTGGGAGGGCGGTTAGAGACGCCTCCGGAGAAGTTAGGGCACGGATGGCTGGAAGGAGGAACCGCAGGGAGTAAGGACAGAAGAGCACATGTGAGCCCCTGCAGGGCCAGCTCCGGGGACAATGACAGGGTGGGACTGTATAAGGGCTTGACATTCTGTAAGAGAGAGTCTGTCTTAATCTGGAAAGCCACGAGATTCAGTCGTGGTGTGGGGGAGCATCAGGAGGGCAGGTACAGATGTTTTAAAATTATTATTCAACTTCTGACTTGAAGTGTGCCCTATGTTCAGAAAAGGGCACAGTGATCATCACAGTGAGTTTCCACAAAATGAAGACTCGCTGTAACCAGCATCTAAATCGAGAGACAGAACATAAGCAGCAGCCCCGAAGCTTCCCTCCTAACCGCTCCCCCACCCCACGCCCCGTCATCCAAGGGTGGAAACAGCAACTGCTATTCTGCCTTCACCAGCACCGAGAGTGGTGTCTGGTCTGCAAGAACATGTAAATGAAATCGCGAGGTGCACACTCTCTGGTATGTGCAAGTGGGGTTTTTCGTGAAACATCCAGTGGTGGCCGTCAGGGCCGGTTGCGCAGTTTCTGATCCGGTGTCCCAGTGGGTCAACGGGCAAGGATTCCTCCACTGTGACCGCCGTGGCTGCCCTCCTCCCATCCCGAGCCTCCCGTCACACAGCGACCTCACCCTTTCCGCGGGGGGCTATTTCACCCCAGCGAAATCATTCGGAGGAAATGGACTTAAGACTCCAGCTTTTCACATCAGGGGCAGAAGGCTCCAGCAGGGGTGCGCTAGGAGGAGAGCCGGGATGGGCTGCGGAGAGAAGCCAGAGGCGGGGCCACACCTCCAGGGCCCCCCGGGGTACCGACTCAGAGTCTGTCCTCCCTGTCCCAGAGCACCACCTCTGCGGAGAAATCTCGGGTATCTGTGACAATTCTGTAATTGTGCTCTTTTCATGTGCTTGTCCTGTTGCTCACGTAAGCACATGAGGCAAACGACAACAGAGCTTTCCCAGACAAGCAGCCCTACCCATGGGGTCGGGGTCGGCGGCTACTCTACGTCTGTTGGTGACTCTGGGACACACGAGTCACCGAGGGGGCAAGGCTGTGTTTGAACCTGCTCCGCGTGGCCTGCGTGCACTCCCGGGCTGGAGGCCCCTGGCGTCAGCTTGGGAAGGCCAACTGCGTCCAGCTCCTCCTAGCCCCATGTCTGGGCACCTGCTGGAGGTTGCTGGAAACCGGCCATCGTGGGAGCAGTTATACCGCAGAAAGCAGCCAGTGCTACAAGTCAGCGCTCTGCTCCCATATCCCCGTGTCGCGAGTTATGCATCTACCAGCAGACGTCCCTGAATCCTTGGCTAACAAACCAGAACTCCACCCCCTCCTACAGCAGTGCTGCAAACACGCATGCGTGCGATCTCCCCGCTACCAGCCGCAGCCCACCGGGAAAAAATGCAACACTGTGTAGAGAAATGTCATCTCACTCCAGGCAAATCTGCTTGCTTTCGTGATGCGCAGAATTTCAAAAATGTAAATGAAGGCAAAAGCAAAAGCTTCCTCTCACAGCAAAAAAAGGCAATTTATATTTCCCTCAGACGTTTGTTCTGACAACTACGAGCACTTGTGCAAAACATTTTACCAGTCAAGGAAAGCTAGCATTTGCTGCTTATATTGTTCTTTTCCATTTCTTATTACAGACTATGTACAAAGTGAAACATCTACAACTAGGGAGATAGCCTATGCACCCACGGGAATGTCCATTAAGGGCCAGCAACCATTATAAGGGACAATAAAACGAGCAAAGTTTGTAGAATTCCATGAAACCAAAACCATTTGGCTCTAAAAGTTTTTTTTTTTTAAGATTTTATTTATTTATTTGACAGACAGAGATCACATGTAGGCAGAGAGGCAGGCAGAGAGAGAGAGGAGGAAGCAGGCTCCCCGCCGAGCAGAGAGCCCGACGTGGGACTTGATCCCTAGACCCTGAGATCATGACCTGAGCCGAAGGCAGAGGCTTAACCCACTGAGCCACCCAGGTGCCCTTGGCTCTAAAAGTCTTAAGAGTCACTTGAATAGGGTTAGTTTCTTTCTCCAAGTACTTGTCCAAACGTGAGGTACTGTGACTACATCAGTGGAATAGCGAGCTTACAGATCAGAAGTTTGAACATCCTCTCCCGTCACGGTGGCATCAATGACACAAAGAAAATCAGCAAGGCTTGCCTCTAGCACAAGAATTCCAACATCGAAAGCATGGGACCTGGAGCGGGGGGGCCCAAAGGGGAGAAAAGCCAGGCTTTGCGTGGGGGAGGGGGTCTGCTGTTCTTGTCCTTGACCATGCTGGTGACTCAGGTGTGCTCAAGTGGCAAACAACCATCGAATTGTACGTATATGACTGAGGGGCTTTCCAGTGTGCATGTTACACTTCCACGAAAGACTGAAAACAACTCAAGAGGCAAATTTAACAGAAAACCTATGCATTGATCAACGGAGATACAACTGTCTGATCACCCTGTGTATATTTTATTATGGCTGTAATTTTTTTCTTTTGCACTCAGAGATTTAAATTAATACACAGAGTGCAGTGAAATGAAACAACAGCCACAAAAGCAATGCCAAGCACCCATGAGGGCGGCGCATCTTCACTGCTTCTCTGTGAAATATCAGACAAACTTCCTGCCTTACGCTTGCGTCATGGAGGGAATGTCCATGTCTCGGCAAATGAGCTGGTGAAGAAACCCTAAAGCCCAGTGCGCTGGTCTTCGCAGGCGGGACCTCGGGGAGGGGACTAGGGCAGGAGGATGGAGCCCCCAGGATTAGTGCCCTTATTAATAGGGACACAGGGGAACCATCTCTCCACCATGGGAGGACACACGAGGAAGACAGCCTTCTGGGAGCTGGAAAGAGGGCCCTCGCCGGAACCGGACCACGCTGGCTGCCCGCCCTCGGACTCCCCGCCTCCAGAACTGGGAGAAAGGAAGGTCTGTTGTTTGAGCCCCCAGCCTATTCTGTATTCCGTTACAGCAGCTCAGGTGGAGGAAGACAACTTGAGATTTCGTGTCTCTCCTTTTTTTTATACGCCTTTACTGAGGTATAAAGGACAAAGACCTGCCTAAATTGCACGTGCATAATTTGAGGAGTTTGGACATATGCAGACAGTCATGGAACCATCGCCACAGTCAAGGTAACGCCATCTCTATCACCTCCCTAAGTGTCCTTGTGTCCTTTGGTTTCTGTTGTGTGTTTGGGGTCTAAGGACATGAGATTCACTTTCAAACAAATCACAAAGCGCACAATGCCGTTGACTGCGGGTGCCACGGTGGATCGCACACGTCGGCGACTTGTTTATCCTGCAGGAGTCACGCTTCGTACCTGCTGGACAATGCAGGGCTGCTGTGTCAAGACTGTTTTTGATAAGGAATTTCTTACATGATTTTGGGCCTCTGCTTATTCTTCAATGTTATGTTTCATTTTTGAAGATACTATTTATTTTTATCTGATTAAGACATAATTGCTCAAACTTTTATTTCCAGGAAAAAAAAAACCCTAACCCACACTCCAGGAAAACAAATCCAAAGCCAACAGACTACCTAGTGAATGCACTTGTCAAAGGTACTAGATCTTTTCATTACTAAAGAAATTTTATAAAAGAAAGAAGCTGAAGAAGTAGTTTAGACACAGAGAGACCAAAGGGGGAGGAAAAAAAAAAAAAACCAGTTACTACCACAACACCAGGCACGGCCCAGTGTTTCTGTGATCTCTTTAGTGGGCAATTAAAATGTTTCCTCTTCTATATCATTGATGTGAATATAAACTGAAGTGGTAAAAACCTGACAGGAGCTATCACATTGTATTTATTTTACTTTATCTTTAGTAGCAATCAAATTTTATCTTTTTTGGGACGCCTGGGTGGCTCAGTTGGTTGGGCGGCTGCCTTCGGCTCAAGTCATGATCCCAGCGTCCTGGGATCGAGTCCCACATCAGGCTCCTTGCTAGGCAGGGAGCCTGATTCTCCCTCTGCCTCTGTTGCCTCTCTGTCTGCCTGTGCTCGCTCTCCCTCTCTCTCTCTAACTAATAAATAAATAAAATCTTAAAAAAATTAAATTTTATCTTTTTCTTTTTTAAAGATGTATCTTAGCATGTGCATGTGCAACTCCGTGTGCACACATACATGCAAGTAGGGGGCGGGGCAGAGGAAGTGAAGGAGACAGAATCCCAAGCAGACTCCCCACTGAGTGCGGAGTCCGATCCCGCAATCCCAAGATCATGACCCGAGCTGAAACCCAGAGTCGGACGCTCAACAGACTGAACCACCCAGGCGCCCTGTAGCTATCAAATTTTAAATAAAAGTAGTCTTAAATCCAGCAGTTCCATTTCTGGGAATTACGTTCCTGAAACAATACACTGGAGCATGTAGGGGGTCACCACCAGGACGGGCACTGACGGATCTAGCATGGGTTAGAGTGCACAGCTGAGACCGAAATGTGTGCTGCACGCAGGAGGGGAAACACGTTACGCTTCGTCCGTACTTGGAAATGTACCACCATGACAGGGGCACACAGGGAATATTACACACCTGGCGGATCACTGTGTGCTATCTGAAAAACTGTCTACGATGTAGGAATCAACTAAAAAAGTTGCAAAATAATATATACTGTATGATAGCACTTTAATGAAAATGCTTCTCTCTCTCTACACACACAAAACGTACGCACTCATACACACACTCACACGTACATAAGGGAGTTTAGACAATGATAAAGATGGATATGCATCAAGTCACTGGGGAGGGGAATGGGGATGAGGTTTGGGGGATCTGGAGGGACTTTCCCGTTGCTCCTTATCCGCTTCCTCATGGTTTAACTTCTTTTTTCAATAAGCCCATACTCATTCACACAAATATACACACATTTGTACAGACACACACATATACACAAATATGTAATATAAACACATATAAAACAGGTAAACCAGGGGCGTCTGGGTGGCTCAGTGGGTTAAAGCCTCTGCCTTTGGCTCAGGTCATGATCCCAGGGTCCTGGGATCGAGCCCCGCGTCGGGCTCTCTGCTCAGCAGGGAGCCTGCTTCCTCCTCTCTCTCTGCCTGCCTCTCTCTGTCTACTTGTGATCTCTGTCAAATAAATAAATAAAATCTTTAAAACAAACAAAGCAACACATACTCTCCTACCTGAACACCGCATTTCTGATTAAACAGCAGAGGGAAGAGAGAGCTGTGTGTGATTCTTTTTTCTTACCATTTCCGTGGGTGAGACATGCCACAGAGAAACGGTCTTCTCCTCAGCTTCACTGTTTATAGAGACGTATGAAGGCTGGTAGACTTTGGTTGGTTCTATCACCAGCACCTGAAAGAGGAGACTTCTGTGACATACAGGAACGTACCAGACAGGCTACTCTGCCCAATGAGCAAGTGGGAAGCACTCTACTCCACAAATACTCGAGAACCTACTGTGTGCCGACACCACTCTAGGGCCCGTGGATACCACAGTCAGGACAGAAGTCCCCTCCCTGCCGGGGGGCTGTGTTCATGCTCTGACGGGGTAGACAAGAAACACACACATAGGGATAGGGAATATGGTCCCCTGTGCAGCTCGGGAGTGAGTACAACCGAGTAAAGGTGGGAGGGGGTCACTTTAGACAGGGTGGCCCAAGAAGGTGACAGGGAAGAAACAGGAAGGCAAGAGTTTTTGAGAGAAATGAAGCAGACTGGATGATCAGCAGGTAGGTACCCAAGTCTATAAAAAATACAAGGGGACGGGGGCACCTGGGTGGCTCAGTGGGTTAAGCCTCTGCCTTCAGCTCAGGTCATGATCTCGGGGTCCTGGGATCGAGCCCCGCATCGGGTTCTCTGCTCAGCAGGGAGCCTGCTTCCCCCTCTCTCTGCCTCTCTGCCTACTTGTGATCTCTGTCTGTCTCAAAAAAATAAATAAAATATTTAAAAAAAAATACAAGGGGACGAAAGGTGAGATGACATTCCATCAGTAATGTTTTACTGCTGGGGGAGAGGGAGGGAGGGAAGGGGAAAGAGAGAAGAGAGGGGGAAGAGAGAATAAATGAATGAATTTCTAAAGCAAATAAAACAACATACTTAAGATCGCTAAATCTGGGTAGACATTACGCAAGTGTTCCATTTTTTTTGTACCTTTCAATAGGTTTGAAATATTTCATAAAAAATCACTTTTTGGCTAAGATCAAGTGTGAAATATTTCATAATTAAAAGATTTTAGGGCGCCTGGGTGGCTCAGTTGGTTAAGCAACTGTTTCAGCTCAAGTCATGATCCCGGGGTGCTGGGTTCGAGTCCCACCTCGGGTTCCCCCTGCTCTGCAGGGAGCCTGCTTCTCTTCCCTCTGCCTGCCACTCCCCCTGCTTGTGCTCATGCTCTCTGTCAAATAAATAAATAAAAATCTTAAAAAAAATCTACAAAACAGATTTTGAAATCATTATCAAATCATCTCAAAGAACTTAATCTTCATTAGAAGCTTAATGAAATTCCTCAACATGGCACGTTCACAAAATCTCATAAATATTAAGGACAGTGATCTGAAGTTTGGTATCTAGGGTGCTCGGCTATCTTACCTATGACTCCTCACAAGATGGTCAAAAAATTCAAACAAAAACTTAATGAAAAGTTAACAGTCATTTTGCTTTCTAATAATGTTTTCAAAATTAATTAGTGGCACCGGAGGCAAACCAAAGCTCAATGGGAAACGGTGCTAAGTTCCAAAATTTCACTCTTACTCTCACAGTGACTTAGAACACGGTTCCTCCATCTTGGCACTGCTGAGACTGGGGGCTGGGGAATTCTCTGTTGGGGGAGGGGCTGTCCCATCACTGGGGGACATTTGGCAGCACCCATGGCCTTCCCCCCATTAGCCACCAGGAGCGACACCTTCCTCGCAGTTGTGGCAACCAGAAAAGTCTCCAGATATTGCCAAGCGTCCCCTGGGAGACTAAAGGACTCTCAGTTGAGACCACTATCTAGCCGACTAGCCACTAGCTGACTTTTTCTAATGAGTTGATCTATCACTGACTGATTCTACCTAAGACGAGTGGGTATCCCAACATTTTCAATTACTCTAAGGTCTTCTACCTCTTAGAGCATTCAATAATTAGACAGCACCAAGCCCCAGTTTCTTTTGTTCTACCTGAAAGAAATGGATTAAGCGTAACTTACTGGAAATCTAAGTCCATTTGTAACTTCATTTGTTGCCTCGAAAATCATATCTAACCAGAAGTTAAGCCGTTCTTGCCTGGGTGAATGTTCAATAGCAGGTTTCTTGAAGCGCTGAATTAATAACAGGTTCTGAACTAACGATCGGAGGTACCTGGAAAAATCATTGGCATGGATAAATTAGATTCCTCAAGAAACAGAATTCCATTCTACGTCCTTTAAAAGAAGCTTCCCAAAAGCTTCATTTACTTAAATTCATATTGTGTAGTGAGTGCTTCTTAATCCTTTGGCAGTCACACACATAATTAAAAGAAACCCAAAGAGTGGGCAAAAGAAGTCTGTCCAACAAAATCATACAACATGGCTTTTTACCAACATTGGGCGAATGGTATTCAAAGTGGAGACACTGGCTAACATATGCCAACTGTCTTAAAAACAAAAGCATGCAGTTTGAAATTCAAAGCAATTCTAAAACGGCAAAATCCAAAACTCAGTCTTTTTAATTAAAAATTTTTTTCTTCTCATGGTCTTTAATTAACCTTTTTATTTTGGAGAATTGTAGATTTACATATAGTCAGTCGTAAGAAGCGATACAGAGAGATCCCGTGTACCCTTGGCCCAGTTTATACACCAAGGATGGCAGCTCGTAAAATTCTAGAACAAGATCACAAGCAGGATATTAATACGGATACAGTTAAGATAGAAAATGTGTCCACTGTCACAAGGATCCCTCACGTTTCCCTTCTTCAGCCACGCTGCTTCCCTCCCATCTCTCTCCTATCCTCCTTGACCCCTACCAACCCCCAATGTGAAACTCACTGTATTTTTTTTTTAAATTAAATCTGACCAGGTAGAATTTGAAGTTATGAGATCTTCAATCTCATCACATCTTTACTGTCTTCAGGCAGTTTGACGTGTCTGAAACACAGCCGCTAGGCAGTGGTGCTTACGTCCTCTTCGGTACTGAAAGGGGCTGATTGAGCTGAAAGCACGAGAGTATCATTGTATCCTTTTGTCCTTGGAGGGTCAAGTCCGGAGCTGTCCTGGGAAGGCAGGTCAGCTAGACCCGGCCTAGCCTGGGTCTTGTGCACTGAAGGATTCACTCAGTAGGCCTGGGTTGTCCCAACTCTACACAAACCAAAGAAAGGTCTGCCCTTGACTCGCTTTTGGGACATCACCTTTAAGCCCTTGGGATACCCAGCCTGGTAAGAATGCTTTTGTTTACTGGGGGCCTTGGGCCATGCCAGAAAGTTCATGCTAACAACAGGATGCATGGTGGGGGCCTTGGGCTGTGCTTTTTCAGTGCCATCTCCACAGAGGCTGGGGACTCAGTGACTAAGGTCA
The DNA here is from genome assembly GCA_003697995.1 of Taxidea taxus jeffersonii. Lineage (NCBI taxonomy): Eukaryota > Metazoa > Chordata > Mammalia > Carnivora > Mustelidae > Taxidea > Taxidea taxus. The sequence continues at coordinate 31,350 of RCUC01043965.1, forward strand.
ATCACGCGGGTGCTCTGTACTTGTACAACTGACATCCCCAGAAAACCCTGGCCACCAAGACCTGGTGAGCCTCCCCGGTTGTCAGTACCTCATGCACGGTGCCATACATCGTTGTGGGGAGAACTCAGCCCTGTCCCTGTCACTCCACTGGGCGAGGACAGCTGGAAGCTGGTACCTCATCTCTCCCAGACTTTGACCTTTGTGTATTTTGTCTTTGCTGATTTCAAGCTGCATACTTGTCTTGTAATAAACCTTGACCACGAGTACAACAGTTTTGGAGTTCTGTGAGTTCTTCTAGTCAATCAGAAACCTCAGGGTGCTCTTGGACCTACAGTATTAGGTCCCAATAGTGTAAGTCAGTGTCGCTGCTGACATAATGAGAACGCATTCAAGGCTCAGCTGTGCCCTCCACGGAGTCAGCTCAGTCTGGCTCAGGTGCAGCAGGTCACCCTGAGAGTGGAATTCTGGAAAAAGCAGCCACTGGGGGAGCCTGGGTGGCTCAGTGGGTTAAGCCTCTGCCTTCAGCTCAGGTCATGATCCCAGGGTCCTGGGATCGAGCCCAGCATTGGGCTCTCGGCTCAGCAGGGAGCCTGCTTCCCTGTCTCTGTCTGCCTCTCTGCCTCCTTGTGATCTCTCTGTCAAATAAATAAATAAAATCTTAAAAAAAAAAAGCAGCCACTCCACGAGGGCTAGAGGCCTCTGCCTGCCTCCTGGTTCACGAAGCCTCGGGAAGATTTCAAGAGGTTGATATGGTTCGGGCATCAAATTTAGGTCCTTCAGACGGGGAAGAAACGGAGTCCAACTAAAAAAGAAGAAGTTTCTGAGTCCTGGGAGTCCAGATTGGCCCACCGAGCCGGGAGAGAACAGGGGGCAGACGAACACGGATCACTAAAAGTAAAAAGTTTTAAGTTATGCACGTAATCCTAACGCAGTTCAGACAAACCAGAAAAATAGAGATGAGGGGGGAAAAAAGATTAAATCTTCTCATAAGGCTACCTCCCTGAGATAGCCACTGTCAATATTTTGGAGACAGGCCCTCCGCCGCTGATTATTTGCACAGGAACCGAGGGAGCATCTGTTATGAGACTCCAGGAAGCGATGACAGAACGACGATTCTCACAGAGCTTCGTGTCTACTGCCAAGTTGGCTACTGCCCACCCCTCGGAGACCTTGCTGGCAGTCACATGCTGAACGGATTTTTCGTCAAAAGGAGTCCACAGAGAAGAGTGGTTCTCGAAGTGTGGTTCCCAGACCAGCGGCGTCAGACTGTCCTCTGGAGATGCAATTTCCCAGGCCCTACCTGAGACTTCTGGAACCAGGTAGCGCAGGGCGGGGCCCAGCAATCTGTGTTTGAATCGATAGAGTCGATCCGGACACTTGCTGACGTTTGAGAACCAGTGACAGAGAACACTGTACCCTGCCGACGGCTTTTCCTGCTCTGGGATACACCCTGAACACACGTCCACGTCGCCCAGAGTTCTTTCTGGCACGTTGAATGGCTCCATAATGGGCTACCCTGGGGCCAGTGCTGCGGCCCCGTGTTCTTGACCATATCTTGGCCTTTTATTTTAGTCCCCGGTTCCGTCTGTGATGCACATCACCTTCTTGGTGTGCCTTTGGCTTTACTACCTGTTTTCTCACAACACGTACTAGCACCGAAGAACGTCTTGTTCTTGAGGACTGAGATGACCTGAAGAAATTAGTAAGACTGAGAGCACTCAGAGAGAGAGAGCATGTAGGGGCATATTCTGTACATGTACGTGCCTGTCTGTCCTTCCCTCCTGTCACATAAAGCCAAGTGACCTGGCAGAGCGGTTCTTGCTGCCATAACTTTGCGTTAACGAAGGAGTCAGAAGGAGAAACACAGCAACTGATACTGTCTTTTGCAATTACAGCTCTTTTCCCTCCAGAACAAGGTCGGGTATCGAGAGAAGCGAGGCATGCACGCACACGCGCGCGCACACACACACACGCGCGACTCACCAGGCTGGAGGTTTCAGTCTGAACAACCTCTCTGCTGCCTGGACGGCCTTCCCGACATCGCTGGCCAACATGCTGACGTTGAAGAACTGACCCACATCCCAGTAATTGTTCATCTTCTCCAAGCTCCCTTTTCTTCCCAACAAACTGTTTAGCCGGACACCTGAAGAATTGGAATTTTAGATGAAGCTACGAAAAAATCTTTCTAGTTTCTCTATTATGCAAGCCTTGAGAGAGAGGAAAAGCATGCACTTTATTTTGGCTACGGTCTCAGGACTGCTCCCAGAGAGTCCCTGTTCTTTCTGAAAGAAAATTCTAGTTATTTGAAGATTGTTTTTCGTGCTCAATTTGGGTGACCAAAGCCGATCAGCCTATCATGCGATCAGAAATAGCTTTACCTATCTTTCTTAGTTCCATGGAAGTTTCAAATTGTTGTCCAGCAACCATCAGCAAAACTGCCAGGTTAATTCCTGAATAAAGAGACGACTGGAGCTCAAACCCTTTGCGGTACCTGTAATGACAGAGCCACCAGATTCTTATCATGGTAGAAGGAAAAAATGACAAACGATGGCACAAGCCAACCTTCTCATGAGCTCTTCCACCATCTACGGTTTTCCAGGCCCCCCTCCCTCTTTACATGCAGCTACAGCCAGCAAGTAGCTCCTTAAAAATGTTGTCATCATTACACTAAGGAGTCAAAAACCTTTTCCCCATCAGGTTTAGATTTTTATAAAAAACCATGATTGCTGTATGAGAGGAGGACATTAAAGTGCACAAAAGAAGCATAAAACTTTTTATAACCCTACCCACAAAAGGAGATCGCGACTGGATGTCTAAATCTCATCTTAAAAGCAAGACTCCGCTTGTACATGGAGCATTTTTGTTATTATAGAGCAATTCCATCAATTGCAGGCTATTACTCTGCAGGCTGTTTGTCTGCTTTTTATCACAAAATTGAGTCAGTTTTTCCTGGAGGAAGCCGGGCTGCCGGAACCCGGTCCCAAGATTGCTCTGAGAGTCGTGGTGTCAAGTGGGAGAAGGAGCTGGGGCGAAAGGGCACTATCCCAGAGAATACCATTTTTTATTCCAGAGGTTTGAAGAGTGCCATTTTAGTTCTCTTACTATTTCTTTTTCTATACATAGAAAGCTGCTTTCCCTTCCATGAGCGAGTAGGACTATCCTGACTGCAGAAAAAAAGAATTGGATCAATGAAGTAATGACAATGAATGTCTTTCAGTGGCACAGTTCAGAGCAAAGATTTGTAAACCAGGAGGAGTTCGATCACCCGTGCCACAGCAAGAGAATTAAACACCAAGAAAATACTCATTGTGGAAGGGAGAACCTATCGCTTAAGTCAGTTAAATTTCAGCTTTGTGAACTTTGGGGCATGACATGACTACGCTCAGATGGACCAGAGAACGTTAAGAAAGTTGGTCCAAGCCCAGCCAACAAAACTCCAATAAAGTTGAACCCCACCCCAATATGTTTTGGGGATTTTCAATACCTTATCCCATGATATTTGATTTTTTCCCCCATCTTCTTTTACAATCAAAAGTTATCTGGGAAGAGGGGAGATCTCTCTCTGCCTCTCATCCATGAATTCAACAGGCCCAGCGTAGGGGCTGACGAGACTTGAACGTCAGGACTGGAGACAGGACCGCAGTCCCACGTCTGCTTCTTCCCAGCCCCCTGCCTCCCGCAGCCACAAGTTACAGCTCACTACTGGGGCACCTGGGTCAGATGATCCCAAGGTCTCACTGGAGCTACACCTCAGAATCATACTATGCTTCATTTGCCTCCTGGACCCACCACCTTCTCAAGTGGATGGAGAAAGACTCCTGGGACTTTCTTCAAATAGCCACAGGCAGTCATCTCCTGACCTGGGGGCTGAATTCTTGGCCACTGTGGTGGGAACACAGCTTCCTACTTTGGCCCTACCCGACATGAATTCCCCTTCAACACCCCGAGCGACTCCTAGCACAACAGTGCGTTAGGTACCGCTGGGAAATTACTAAGAATAAAATGGGGTCCCTGCCCTCCACAAGCCTATACTATGGAGGAGATAGTAAGATCCCCACACACAACTAGCGAAATAAGAGAATTTCTACGTGCTTTCTCTGCAGAGCACCTACAATGGCGATCTAAGAGTTTGAATTTTTCTTGAATGGGGAATGGGGAGCCATAGCGGGTCTTTGAGCTTTAGAAGGAATAAGGAATGGCGGTTCAATCTCTGACGACTAGGCTTTAGAGACACCAAGCAGAGAGCCTACTTGGGATATTGTGAGAACATTCCTGGCAAGAAAGTGGCGGGGGGAAAGGCACCACCACCAACCAGGGTCGTGGAGAGGAGAGTGAGGGAAGACGCGGAGAGGGGCTGGAACCGGGACCTGATCGCCTCAGGAGGTGAGTGAGTGAAAGTCAGCAAACATTCACAAAATGTGTAAGTGGAAGAGGCTGAAGAGTGGTAGTGAAAAAGCAAGGCCCTGGAAGCCACCCCACGTGGAGCGGAGAGAAGGACGTTAGCCTTGGGCACACTGCCCCCTCAGAGAGCAGCGCCACCCGCAGGTGGAACAAAGAAGGGGAGCCGAGGGGCCAAAGCTCAGGGTTGCAGATCGGTTCCAGGTGTGGGAGTGACAGGGATCACCAGGGAAGAGAGTGGATGGACAGAAGAGGGGAGAGGACAGAGCCGGACAGAGCCAGAGGAGGAGAGGGAAAGGGAAGCAGAACGGAGAGCGGGGCAGCCATGTCAAGAGCGCGTGTGACAGAAGCAGATGAGGTAAGCTACGGGCTCCCCCTTCAACACACGTCCAGCTTCTGACATCTCCTCGTGTGCGTCACCACCGCCCTGGCTCAATTACCACCAGCTCTTCCCTGAACTGCTGCAGTCGTCTCCTAGCTGTTCCCTACAGCTGCCCTGGCCCCTGTGCTAGGTGGTTTAATAGCCACGACTCCTCCTCATCCCAGCACACACGTGCCTTTGTCACTCTTCCCCGCCACGGCTCCTGGAGTCCACCTCTCCACCCCCTCGAATCGGGGCTAACCATGTGACTCGCCTGTGGTGTGAGCAAGAGCACGTGGCACAACTGCCCTCCCGGGAGCTCTGGAGCGGAAGCCTCCACCTTCACTCTCTGAGAATGCTGCCCACCGCCGGACAAAGCCGGTCGGCCAGGCTCAGAACCACAGGCAGAGAACAGAGGGCCACCTCCAACCCCAGCACCAGCTGCCAAATGCGGGGGAGGCCATCTTGGACCTTCCAGCCCCGCTGAGCCTTCAGCTGACCTGTTTCAGGAGTGAGCCCAGCACATCAGGAGGGGAACCAGCCGAGGAGCGGCCTGGCCAATGCACAGCATCATGAGAAATTATAAACCACTCTTTTAAGCCATTCTTTTGGACGTGGTTGTTATACAGCAAATGATAGCTAATACACCCCGAAAATGTATTCTTTGTGTAACAGTGAGAGTGCACTGGTGAAAATGCATGTCAGATCTCATCCCTGCTCTGCTCAGAGCAGTCTGATGTCACATCCTCTCCCTCAGAGTTCAAGGGTCTTCTCCTCTCCTGTTTCATGCCACTCTCCCGTCACTCATGCCTCACCATCCCTGAACATGCCTGGAAAGGTCCCCCTCTGGGTTTTGGCCCCTGCTGGCCCCTATTCCCAGAACACTTTCTCTACAGTTCTCTCCAAGGCTCATCTCACTGCCTTCACATCTTTACTCACCTCCCCTGACTACCCTAGCAGAGACTGCCTATAGCTCCTCTCAAGCCTCCTTCCCTCCCTGATGAGCTCGCCCCCCCAGAGCCCTCCCTCATCAGCAGGTAACATCCAGTTCTTCTCTATTTCTTTGTCTGACTTCCCTTACCAGCCATGCAAAGTCCACAAGGGCCAGAATTTGTGTCTATGTCTGCTGTGTCCTTATCCCCACCACCTAGAAAAGTTGCCGGCATACAGTAAAGCCTCAGTCAACATTTGTTGAAGGAAGGGAGGGAGGGTGAGAGGGAGGAAGAAAGGGAGGAAGGGTGGGTGGGTTCACTGAAAAGATAATGCCCTGATGGTGGCAGAATGAAGTTCTGGCAGGAATAGCTGGGAAGGAGCATGCTGAGCCTCCTTCTTGCAACTACAAATGAGTGAACTTATGGGAAGAAAGTCATCACTACAAAAACCTGTTTCTAATGGTTTCCTTTCAGAAAAAGGCATCTGGAAATTCCTAAACCACTTCCATGCTTTTTTCCCCACTGCCGGCAGACAGGCAGGCAGGCAGGCATTCAGAGGGCCAAGACCTGGATCCTTGGCCTCTGCAATTCTGTCCCTCGCAGAGATGCTCATGCTACTGACTAGGAGGGAGGGTTTACCACTCAATGGCGTTGTCTCGGCTGGTGTCATCTTTGCAGTCTGAATCCAAGAAGATGTCCTTGTAGATCCTCCCACACAGGCAGAACATGTCAGGGGCCGGGTGGTCACAAGTCTGCAGAATCTGGAGCATGACCTGCAGGGCCTTCTCGCGGTCGCCTGGACTGTTTCTCCTGAAAGATTTGTGCAGAAAGATCACACACGTCTGAATTAGGACCCGGGAGCATATGCGCTCGTTCTGTGAAGGGTTGCTAGAAGGATGCTGTGTTTTAGCAGGAAACAAAATCTAACTCATTTTTTCATGTTCAAATATAGCAACTGATTCAGACCCACACCATTAAATCTCGCAATGTCGCACACAGCCCCCACTTGGTCCCTTTCTCTCAATGAGACCTAGACTGTGGATGGAAGCAAATGCAGACTGATGTGTCCGCAAGAGGAAAAAAAATAACACAGCAGCCTCCTGTAGCTAGCCGAACAGCAAGGACTTCAGAAGCCAAGCCTGAATTGTGATGATGACACAATTTGACAAAAGATTCTTCTGGAAAAGCAGCAGGGCCTGCAAATCCAGAAAGCCAAGAGAAATTTATTTCTTGACCTGAGATGGCTTGCCGTCTTCAAACAGGCCAAGACCCTCGAAGTCCCTGTCCTCTGGTCTCATGTTCTGTCCAACAGAGAAGAAAATTTAGAAAACTGTTTCTATATCCATAAAGCAGTCTTCTTGCTTATTAGATTATATGGTAAAAAAAATTTCATTTTCCACACAGGTAGTGGATTCCTTAGGCCACTGTTAAAATAATCTTTCCCATCAAATAGCCTGAGTTTGTGGCTGTGAAATATTATGTCTTCCTGTGAAGGTTTGGAAGCAAATGCCTGACAGCTGTGGAGACTGAGGAAATCAACTACGGCTAATGATGTTCATTTTCTAATATAAAAGAGCAAGTACTTGTAAAGAGTAGTAATTTCTGTATAATATTGCTATGGAGTGATCTCTAGGATATATCATTAAGACAAGAAAGCTATATATTGAATACTGTATACAGAAAGCTACCTTTTTATTTAAGCAAAGGGGGGATGAGAATAGAGATATGTACCCGCTTTTATTTCTTCAAAATAAAAGGATAAACCAAAAGGAATAAAAATGACCACCAACAGGTGGAGGGAGAAAAAAAAATGAACGGACAGGAAAAGAAATTCACTTTTTGTAATTTGACTGAAACTATGGAAGGGGTTTTTTGGTAACATATAATGTATTATTTGCTTCAGGGGTATGGGTCTGTGATTCATCAGTCTTACACAATTCACAGTGCTCACCATAGCATATACCCTCCCCAATGTCTATCACCCATTCCCCCCCAAACCTCTCACCCACCCTCCCCTCCAGCAACCTTCAGTTTGTTTCCTGAGATTAAGAGTCTCTTATGGTTTGTCTCCCTCTCTGGTTTCGTCTTGGAAACGATGGAAGTTTTTTACACAATTATAAAAAAAATGAAATTTAAAAAATTTAAGTGTTTCCTAAGAACACCATCTGAATTTGTGGCTGTAGCAAAACAAATGAACCTCCACATGTGGCTGATGGGTCACCCACAAAAGAGAAACTAATTCACGTGATTTTTTTAAAACAGCAATTTGACCATATTTTCTTTTCTTTTTTTTTGGACCGTATTTTCTTAAGAGCATTTAACCTAAGGAGAAAATGTAAATGCAAAGAAATTTTAAATAGTTTCCAGTAATCCTATTGTTAGTGATAATAATGGTACTGGTATTTTGAAAATATCACCTATTTGTAGTAAAGAATACAACAAAATAATGATGTTAATATCATTAAGAACCAGAGATACATAAAATCCAAGAAATTCAGTAAAAAGCCTATGGTCCTAAATTTGAATGGGAACATAAGCATGAATTCACCAAGTGGTTTTCCTAGCTCGGTTTACCTAAAAGGACTAAAACAAAGACCAACTCAGTAGCAATGAGAACCCTCAAGACCTGACTAGGGTCTCTAAATACCATGTCTCGCTACACAGAGCCAGGACTCTGTGGAGGAGCAGCTGACTCCAGACAGTTCTAACATGATCCTGCAACATCTTAATACAAAGACATGAGGAAGCTACTAAGCTCGTATGAAAAAGACTACGGAACCAACAAGAATCAGTTTTTGGTGAAAGAGTGGACAATGTGAGCGTTAGGAAGAAAAATAACTATAAAGGATTGAAACATTTCAACTATATTACAATGATGAAGAGGAAACCTCTATACCAAAGAAGACTTAAGAGTCTTATCAACCAAATGCCATGTACAGACCTTGTCTGGATCATGACTCAAACAAACCCATGGTAAACATAAAACTAAAGACAGAGAGGTAACTGGGAAAATGTAAACACTCACGCTGAGGAATTATTGCTCATCTTGAGGTATAACACAGTCATGACTACGTTTTTGCAAAACTGTCCCTCAGACAATACTGAAATCTCTATGGATAAAATGGAATGTCTTGGCTTCACAATTCTTCTGGTGTTAGGGTAGGAGGGAGTTCATGGGGAGAGTAGGAAACAAAAATGGCTGTGCAGGGGTAAGTACTGAAGTGGAGAAGAGATACATGCGGGTTCTCTGTATTATTTCCTACTTTTTAAAAAAATTATGTTATGTTAGTCACCATTTGGTACATCATTAGTTTTTGATGTAGTGTTTGGTCCATGATTCATTTTTTGTGTAGAACACCCAGCTCTGTGCAGTACTTTTGACTGTGTTTGAAATTTCTATAAAACAAAGTCAAAATCCATCTTGACTCAACAATTCCATTTCTAGAATCTGTAATATAGAAAAACCCCTATATATTTTTTTAATTCAAGAATTTTTGCACAAAGATGCTTATTATGGCTTTGCCCCTAGCAGTGAAAAACCAGAGATAACCCAAATGTCCACTGACACATGAATGGTAAAATACAGTTTGTAACAACCAAACTATGGAGTATCATGCAACCCTTAGAAAGAGGCAAGTCTGTATGTGATTATATAGAAGAATTTCCATAAAGTTCATGGAAAAAACTGCTGAACAAAATGAACAGCACAATCCCATTCTTTGCACTCAACACTATTCACATACATGTTCGTGTGCACAGACAAAGTCTGGAAGGATACAAATTAGGTTGTTCAAAAAAAATCATTGCTGGGATTTGCATGAGGTGTTCCTATGTTTTACCAATAACTATTCTAATAAATGAATAAAGAGATTATTTTTTTTAGTTTCTTGGCAATTTTACAAAAGGCTCTTTTATGCTTTCTTTCTGGATGACCTGTACCTCAGAAAAACTACTGTAGCATCCAGGACAGCAGATTAGTACCTCAAACAGCTTTCCTCAACTGGGGATCTGCTAGCGCATTTAGCTCCAGAGAACATTATTTGATTATCTGAGTGGCTGTTTTCTCCCTTCTCCCAAGTCTGGTACTCAGATAGTCTCTGGATGCATTAGAGTTCATTCAACTGATACAATAGATGCCTTAAGGCCTTAGCATTTAATTCTCTGTGGAACTCAACCCAGGGTGAGAAGGGCTAATCTAGACACTTGGCATTCTTCTGGAAGGCTGCAGTAATTAAGCCTGTATTACAACTCTAACTTTTTCTATTGTCTACATTGGTCTTGTTCTCACATATTTGATCTCGATGCTCTTTGTCCATAGAATCCAATTTTACCAGCCTGCAAACCAGATCTCTTAATGGACAGCCCACCCATGATACCTTCTCATTTTTAAGATCCAACAGATACCAACCCAATTCAAATTTACTGGAGCATTTAAATAATTTCTACGGTCTGTGGCAGGAAAATGCAAAAAGATTAAAACTTTAATGAGGTACAAAATTTCTATATCTGTTATGAGCCAACTTTTGAGGTGTGGAATATGCGGGATCTGAGAAGAATGTACTTAACGCTTCCACATGCTTCATTACTGATCTGGGTTCGGATTCCTTTGGTTTCCTTTGGACCATTTACAGCAACATTTCCCTTGAATTTTTTTCATTAGCTTGAAACTTACCCTTGTTACTCAAAACAAAAGGTCTTCTTAGGATTTAAAAAAAAAAGACAAACACCAAACATTTGCAAAAAATGAAAAGCAAAGTGATTTTTGGCTTATAAGCCGCTTTAGGACAGGTCCTAAATAGCTTATCCCTTTAGTGGTAAATCACCAGTTTTCAGATCTGTTTATTATTTTCAGATCCCAAAGTATACATGGATAGGTCTATAGATAAAAACTCCCATGTTTAATCAGTCCGGCAACACAGGTTTCTGACAATAAAGCCATTTCACACATTAGAGACAGATGCAAATTAAGATGGGAGGTTGCAAGCTTGGCTTCATATTAGAATCACCTGGGAAACTTTAAAAACCTCCGCATTGATGTTGCACTTGAGACCAATTAAATCATTCTCTGGAGATGGGATCCAGCCATCAGCGTGTCTTACCCCGGATATTCAGACTCAGTAGGCCTGGGTCACTGCTGAATGCACTGCCCACTTCTCGGCCCTTGTCTTACCTGACCTACCAGTCGCACTTGACAGTGGAGCACTCCTTCCTCCTTGGACCACTTTCTTTTGGCTTGCAGGGCACCATGAAATCCTGATTTTCCTTCTACTTTAGTCTAATTTTCCGGCCCCTACTCATCTCCCCAGTTTTTTTTTTTTTAACCCCGGAGCAGGCAGGTATCCTCAGCCAAGCCTTGGACCTTCTTTTCTATCAGAAACTACACTAGATCCCTTCACGATCCCATCTAGTGTCCTGCATTTTCAAACCACCCACATTCTGATGACTCCCAAATTCCTATCTCCAGCCTAGAGCTCTCCCATGAACTCCAGGCTTCCATATCCAACCACCTTCCCAGCATCTCGCTTGCATGTCTAATATCGCAAACTTGATGTGTCCAAAACTCAACTGTTCATTGTTCCATCAAAGCTGTTCTTCTCCGCCTTGATTGATGACGCCCGGTCCACGCTTCCTGTTTGTTTTTCATGCCAAACACTTCAGAGTCATGCCTCATTTCGTTAGCCCTTTTTACTCAGTCCAAAAATTGTGTTGGCTTTTCTTTTCAGCCATATCCAAAAGCGGCCTGCTCCTCATGACCCCCACCACTCCTGCCCTGGTCCCAGTAACTGTCATTTCCCGCTTTTACTCTCACTCCTCCACAATCTGTTCTCAACACAGCGGTCAGAGCGATCCTGCTAAACACTAAGTCAGACCGTGTCACTCCGCTACTCAAAACGCTCTATGCAAATCCTGTATCTGGCAAGGAGTTAATATCCAAAATAGATAAAGAATTCACACAACTCAATAGCAGAAGAAGTCTGATTTTAAAAACGGGCAGAGGAGCTGAAGAAACATTTTTCCAAAGAAAGCATAAAGAAGGCCGGCAGTAAAGATGGCCAACAGACACAGGGAAAGATGGTCAACATCGTTCATCAGCAGGAAAATGCAATTCAAAATCACAGTGAAATATCACCTCTCGCTTGTTAGAATGGCTAAGATTAAAAAAAACAAAACAAAAATAAGAGATAACAAGTGTTGGCAAGGATGCGGAGAAAAGGGAACCCTCATGCACTGTGGGTGGGAATGCAAGCTGGAGCAGCCACTGCGGAAAACAATAAGGAGATTTTTGAAAAAATTAGAGGCAGAGCTACCATGTAACCCAGGAATCCCACTTGTGGGTATTTATCTACAGGAAACGAAAACACTGATCTAAAATGTACCTGTGCTCCCACGTTTGCTGTAACGTTATTCACAACAGCCAAGACCTGCAAGCAGCCCAAGTGTCCATCAGTGGATGAATGGATAAACAGTGCGGCACACATATACAACCGAGAATCAGTCCTAAACAGAAAGGACTCGTGCCATTTGCAACAACATGGATGGATCTTGAGGGCATTGTGCTAAGTGAAATAAGACAGAGGAAGAGAAACATTGTATGATCTCACTTACATGTGGAATCTAAAAAGGCAACCCAACCCAACCAAATCCAGCTCACACATACAGGGGACAGACCGGTGGCTGCTGGGGGTGGGGGGTGGGGGGTGAAATGGGTCAAAAGGTATAAACTTTCATGTATAAAATACACAAGTCTTGGGGATTTCGTACATGGCATGGTGACCGCAGTTAACACTGTATTATAGATTTGCAAGTTCCATGGGGTAATCTGGCCAGCTCAGTTGGTAGAGAATGTGATTCCTGATCTCAGGGTCTTGAGTTCAAACCCCATGTTGGATGCAGAGCCTACTTTTTTTTTTAAGATTTTATTTATTTGACAGACAGAGATCACAAGCAGGCAGAGGCAGGCAGAGGGGGAGGAGGAAGCAGGCTCCCCGCTGAGCAGAGAGCCCGATGCGGGACTCGATCCCAGGACCCTGGGACCATGACCCGAGCCGAAGGCAGAAGCTTTAACCCACTGAGCCACCCAGGTGCCCCTGCAGAGCCTACTTTTAATAAGAAGTTCCTAAGAGAGATCTTAAAAGTTCTTATCATAGGAAAAATGTTCCTAATTATGTGTGGGGATGGATGTTAATGAGACTGACTGTTGTGATCATGACACAAAACGTACATATATCACAGCATTATGCTATGCACCTGAACTAATGAAATGTTATATATCAGTCATGGCTCAAAAACAAACCTGACAAAACACCCTTGCAGAGCTCCCATGTCACAGCAAATACCTATCTTCTTTCAGCAGCCTGCAAGATTCTAGAAGATCTGGCTCCTGGTTATTGCACTATCCACTCCCCATCACCAACTCGGCTCCAGCTGCACAAGCCTCCCTGTCATTCCACGTTCTTCCCTGGAACCTTCTAGAATGTTCTTCCCCAATATATTTACATGGCATGCTTCCTCATCCGTTTCATTTTCTTCATGTCACTCTCTCATAAAACCAATCTTCTCTGAGCACTCCGCTTATGCATGTAATCTGCCCCACCAGCCTCCCTATCACCCTAGCCTGTTTTAATAGTTTTACTTAGTTTCTATTGTCTTTCCCCACTTAAGCATGTAAGCTCCAAGAGGGAGGGGTTTTTCTGTCTGGTCTGTTTACCGCTATGCCCCAGAGATTATAGCGCAGTCTAGCACACAGCAGGAGCTCAACAAGTGTCTGTTACATGGATGGCAAACTGAGCCGTACTGAACACGAAACCATCTTCATCCACTGACGGCTGGGCGAGCACAGACAATGATAGAGCATCCCCTACACGGCCCTGTATTCTAGAAACCCTGCAGTGGGACATAGTGAGGACTACGTAAATGCACAGAAAGCTGCAAAGATATACAGCAAAGTGCTGAGAGAGAGAACTTCGGCAACACAGGTGGGATTAGAGAATAGATTTATAAGGGACAATTGCTTTCAACATTTCCCCACCCCCCAGTTTTTCACAAAAATATATAAAACGTATTTATTATTTATGCAGTAAGATACGCAAACTAAAAAAACCAAAACACTGGCCTGGGAATTTTTATAGCTAGATTCTGGTTTTCATAGCATTTACTACCTTTCTGTGCCTCAGATCTTCACATGTAAATCATGCTTGACTTTGCTTACCTCACAAGGTGACTGTGGGCTACAGTGGGCCAGAGCTTTCACCTGTCACCTGTTACTAAGCATCCTGTCTGCTTTTCTGTCTTTCCTATATCATGCCTCTATAAGAGAAAGTTCATAGGGTGGGAGAGAGTTCCAAAAAAATCTTTCTCCAAATCAGGCTCTCAGAATTAACCAGTAAAACGTCTCACTAGACCAGAGTCCTTTCTAGGACCAACGCTGTCTTAGGTGGCCCATCAAAAACCTTTTAAGAGATGCCTGCTTCCAATCACAAGACTGAGAAAGTCCTTCTGCTCCCACGGCAACAGCCCAAGCCTGGACAATCCCTAAACCATGCCGAAGGGGAGGAAGAACTTCCTTGATTAACTCATCCCAGAGAATGACCACGCTCTCAGAGGTGAGGCAAGAACCATGACAGCTTGCATGTTGGGGACCTGCTCTAGGTCCTGCCAAATGGAAGAGTGAGTCTTTGACAGAGAAACTTCACCGGGACAAGGAGAAAATCCGCAAAGTTTCGGTCAAAAGCATGGGCTGATGGGACGGAATGGCACCTGGAAGTGTCCCCAAGCAAAAACGTTTTGCTTCGTGCTAGAATTCTCTCGCAGCATGCTCACCCCCTGTATTTTGCCAAGAAAGCCACAGTGCAGGAGAGGCTCAAAGTAGAAAGATACCACACGCATTATCAGAGCACTCGGGACTTGGATCCCTGCAAAAGCGGAATCCTAAGATATGAGGAACAGCAGCCCCAAATCCTCCCTGCTCAAATACGGACAAGACCAGAAAGGTCGTGGAGAGACAAGAGGTGAGGGTTGGGCTAATCCTGAGTTAATGGATGAAAATGGAGTCCAGGACCAACCCAGCCATTCTCTAGGAGAAACACAAAAAAATCAGCCATATATGCTAATTGCGAGACCTAAGAAAGGGCTCAGGTATCCAGGACAATAAACAAACCAAGTTATCCTTCACTCTCCTTGGTTCTCCTAGATAAAATGTCTAGAATACAGCAAGATTATGAGATGTGCATAGAAGAAAATGTGGCCCATAATCAAGATAAAAAATAGAACTAGAACCAGAAATGACTGTTACTAAAACGGACAAGAACTTAACAACTATCATATACAACTATATTTATGTGTATAAATACATATGGGTGAAGAATGAAGTTATTTTGTGAGAGAAATGGAAACTCTCAAAAAACAAATGAATAGAAATCCTAAAACTGAATTTAAAAAAAAAAACACAAAAGTGGCACTGAAAGGACCTAACATCAGATGTGGACGCTCTGAGAGAAAAGGTCAGTGACATGGAATGTGGGTCAGTCGCCATTATCCAAACCGGGGCCGGAAAAGGACGGGGCGGGGAGGGCTGACAGAAAAGTGCACAGGGGAACTCTGAGGTTATGATAAAACCTGCTGTCTCTGATCTTGGTGGCAGGGGCACAGGCGTACTCATCTGGCCAGAGCCATCAAACGGAGCACTTCAAATGGGTATATCTTAGTGTCTGTCTGTTCTCCCTTAAACCTTAATAAAGGTGGTTTTAAAAAGATGTAGAAACTGATCGGTGTTTCTGAAAGGTAAGTGTCCTGCTGGGCCAGTCACTGCTCTCTGCCCTCTGATACGTTCCTCTGCCATCTGCTTCGCTCTGTGTCCCCGGGCAGCGGGCTCCTCCAGGCTGATCCCCAGGCTCCCAGACCTGACTGCCAGCCGCAAGCAGCCCGTGGGGGACCAGGGCAGACAAGCATCCGCAAGGCCAGGACGAAGCAGCCGGAGTACGTTCTCCCGGGGTTGGCGTGTTTCGTGTGGTGGCTGGAGCAATAGCCACGTCTCTTCTGTAGACTTACCTGCTGACAGGCTGGCTTGTAATGGTTCCAAGGGATCCCGGCTTCTAGATTCTGATCACATCACCTCTTTCCTGTGTCCCTCCAGCCAAAGGAGGGACGGCAGCAGCCTCCTGCCAATGTGAATTCCGAGGGGCTGCGGTTCCCTATTTGGCTACTCAGCTCTGCCAACACCCGTGTAATCAATTCCATACAGTCAATTTCCTCTATTTTAAATACTGAGAGACGTTTCTGTTTCCTGATTGGATCTTGACTGATACACACCTGCCCCAAGGAAGCAGGTGCCTCACTCTGGCCAGATGCTTCATATTTACAGAAGGTGAAAGGAACAGTTAGAGGTAACCTGGGTTCGAGTGTGGACAATGCCCAGAGCCAAAGAGACACATGAATGAAGCAGAAAGGTTGTTGTCTGACTCTACAAACAGGACCCAGACATGTATCAGGGCAGAACCACTGTTAAATCATCCCATCCGTGTCCCCATCATCCCAACTTTTTCTAGTCCTCTGGGACCACCAAGCAACAGCTTTAAAGGCTGGGCTTTACAGGGAAGCAGGGAAGCGGCAGGCCCTGATGGGGAGCTGGGCACTTCTGAGGCTGGCTTTTCACGAAAGCAACAGGAGGCGAGGAGCAGTCCCGTCTGCGCTCTTGGTCCTGACGACACACTCTCATGGATCCCACGTGGAGGGATCTGCTTCCACTCCACGCCTTATTTGCAAGTTGCAGTAAAGACTAGGATGTGTTCACTAAAACCCCTTTATTTTTTTTCCTGGGCCCTCAGCCAGAACACATTTCCCAACTTCCCTTGCAGTTAGGTGGGGCCAAGAGCCTGAACTTTGGCCAATGAAACACGCTATCGAGTAACGAACCTCACTTCCTGACTAGGCTCAGACAAATCTCCCTGGTCAAGTCAGAAAGTGGAAAGAACCCACAGGGCCATTGGCTGACAAATGAATAAATAAAATGGGCTCCAGCAGTACGACCGAACACTAGTCAGCCACAGAAATTTAGCACGGACACATGCTGCGAGGTGAGCAAACCCCGAAAACAGGATGCTAAGCGAAAGAAGCCCGCCAGATAAGCTCTATCACAGCATTCCGTTCGTACAAAGTGTCCACAATAGGCAAATCCAGAGACAAAAAACAGATGAGTGGTGTCCTAGGGCCAGCCTGTGAGGTGGGGGCCAGGCAGTGACTGCTGGTTGTTGAGGGCTAGGAAGGGGAATTGGGGGGATAAGGGGGGACCAGTGGCTTGTAATGAGTTCAGGGTTTTGGGGGGAGGAATGATGAAAATATTCTGAAATTGGTTGTGGTAGTTGCCCAACTCTGTACTCTCTAAATGGGTGAATTGTATGGTAGGCGAATTAGGGTGCAGGAAAGCTGTTCCCACACCCACACCATCCCTGGCAATTCAGCTTGGTCTTGCCTTTCTCATCAGCTGGCTTTAAGGAAAAAGCTGGGGACTGAAGGGAGGGCGGAGCATCAAGATGGGAGGAGAGCAGACTGTCAGTCACCCGGAGGAGACTGCCCAAGCATGATACGTCCCCTGGACCGGATGTACGTTACGCTGCAATGCGGATAACCGAGTACAGACCTTCATCGTGTTAAGGCACTGAAATTGTCATGCTACTTGTGAGAGCAGTTACCCTACCCTAACACAGTCACCAACACCAAGAAGGCACAGGTTTCCTTGGTGATGCAGACCAACTGCCCTCTGAGTTTGTGTCATATCCCACTTTGACTGACACCTGGGATCCCACGCCAGGAACACGCCCATCGCTGCTGTCCCTGACTTAGCCTATGCAGCCCTTCACTTTTCTGGATTGCCGGCTTTGGGCCAAGCCCTACTGTGATGGTGGTATTACCAGTATTCTGCCTTTTTTTTTTTTTTTAAGATTTTATTTATTTATTTGATAGACAGAGATCACAAGTAGGCAGAGAGGCAGAGAGAGAGGAGGAAGCAGGCTGTCCGCAGAGCAGAGAGCCCGATGCGGGGCTCGATCCCAGGACCCTGGGATCATGACCCGAGCCGAAGGCAGCGGCTTCAACCCACTGAGCCACCCAGGCGCCCCATGCCTTTTTTTTTTTAAAGATTTTATTTATTTATTTGACAGATAGAGATCACAAGTAGGCAGACAGGCAAGCACAGAGAGAGGGGGAGGCAGGCTCCCTGCCGAGCAGAGAGCCCGATGCGGGGCTCGATCCCAGGACCCTGAGATCATGACCTGAGCCGAAGGCAGAGGCTTTAACCCACTGAGCCACCCAGGTGCCCCGCCAGTATTCTGCTTTTATACTTTCCTGTAAACACTGCGTATGTAGGACTTAGATATTCTTGTTTTCGCACATATAAAGAAAAATTCAATAAATCTGCCTTCTACTACACCAATACCTTAACTCTAAGGACCCAGGTATCACCATACGGATCTCCTCCCACTGAAGACCACGGCAGATCACAGAGTCATTCATTCATTCATTTATTCACCCATTCAACAAATACCTACTGAGCACCAACTCTGTGGGGGCACAATGGTCATAGGCACAGGTAGACCATGGCTCCTGCTCCCCACCCCAGATTTAGTCTAGTGGGAGGGATGATAAATATTCGAATGGAACACAGAAATATGAGTGCTATGGGGGGAAAAGAGTGGGAGCTATGAGAATGTGTAACAGCAAGGACACTGCTTGTAGATACGGTACTTTCTGCAACCCAACCTCTAAGGAAAGAGACATTCAGCTAGACCCTGAAGGAGCATCGGATTCGGTCTGGCAAGCAATGAACACTCCAGACAGAGGCAACACCCACGAGAACAGCCTGCTCCTCTTATGAACTGAAGGCAGGGGAGGGTGGCGACAGGGCAGTGAACCAGGAAGAGGACAAGAGGCAAGGCAGGACCCAGGTCATGTGTGACCATCTCCATAACTTTATGCAAAGTTTCCCAGTCAACAGATTTCTCCTTGGAACTCAGAAGCGATTCATGACACCTCACATTTTACTCCAAATGGCCTTCTAGATTCCAACTCTTCTTTTTTTTTTTTTTTTAAGATTTTATTTATTTATTTGTCAGAGAGAGAGCGGGAGCAAGCACAGGCAGACAGAGTGGCAGGCAGAGGCAGAGGGAGAAGCAGGCTCCCTGATGAGCAAGGAGCCCGATGCGGGACTCGATCCCAGGATGCTGGGATCATGACCTGAGCCGAAGGCAGCCGCTTAACCAACTGAGCCATCCAGGCGTCCCTCCAACTCTTTTTTTTTTTTTTTTAAGGATTTTTTTATTTATTTGATAGACAGAGATCACAAGTAGGCAGAGAGAGGAGGAAGCAGGCTGTCCGCAGAGCAGAGAGCCCGATGCGGGGCTCGATCCCACGACCCTGGGATCATGACCCGAGCCAAAGGCAGTGGCTTCAACCACCCAGGCGCCCCCCTCCAACTCTTCTTAAGAAGCCTTCCTCAGGCACCATCACTGAGGGTGATCTAACCCTGGGGGTTGGGATTCTCCATCAGGAAACAGAAGGACAACTCGCATTCATTTGGCTTCTTCTATGTGCCTGGCACTGTGCTAAGTTTTGTACTTAAGATATTCTTACTTAGTTCTTAAAACCATCTCATTCCACATATGAGTGAAATCATATGGTACTTGTCTTTCTCTGACCGACTTATTTTGCTTGGCATTATACTCTCTTCTCTAGCTCCATCCATGGCACTGCAAATGGCAAGATTTCTTTTTGATGGCTGAGTAACAGTCCATTACACACACACACCACACACAAACACATACACCCCTCATCTTTTTTATCCATTCATCTATTGATTCCATTCACCTATTAATGGACACGGGGGCTGCTTTCATAATTTGGCGCATGAGCTAAGGAAAAAAAGAAAGAGAGAGAGGCAAGCCAAGAAAGAGACTCGTAACTCTCGAGACCACACTGCCGGTTATTGGGGTCGGGGGGATGGGTGAGACAGGTGATGGGGATGAAGGAGGTGCCTGTCATGATGAACATCGGTTGATGGATGGAAGCCTGGGATCACTGTCTTGTACACTCGGAACCAATACAACATTGTATGTTAACTATACTGGAATTGCAATTATAAAAACCCATCTCATTAATTACCATTATCCTCATTTTTTCCCACAGCAATGCAGCCCACACTTTTATGGGTTTTGAGCAGCAGAGTGGTTTTGAAGTATCTCTCAAGCTGTCTAAGTGTGTGTGCATAGCATACAACTTCTGTGATTGTATTTTTCAATCACTAGTTAACTTTAGGAAACCCTCATGAGCGGTCCTCTTCAGCACAAAGGACTCCCCTGACACAGAAGTCAGGAGATGTGGGGACAGAAGGGAAGGAAACGAAGCAGGAATTGGTCAGAAAAGGAAGCTCTCTTGGGCCCAAGGAGGTTGGGGAGAGGACTGATGGAAGCAGTTTAAGTCCTTTGGATAAATATTTCAAAAGGAAAATATGTATTTTTGGCAAGGCCACTGTTCAGAACATATGGAGATAGTCCATTTCTCAGAAAAACATTGCAACTGGTCTTCTGGTATAAAAAGTACATATCATGAAAGTGGCTTCAGCCTTCAGCTACCATCTAATGCTCTCAGCATATATGACAGAGCAGAACATGTTAAAGGATGGCCCTCTAGCTCCAAGAGGCCCAGGATTTCTTCTGGTTGTCCTTCAAGCAAACAGAAATAAGAGAAAGCTTTCTGGGCAGAGTTTCACAGATGATGCCGTGACATTAGTAAGTGAGTGTGTCCAGAGCACTGTGCTCAAGATGGGGCCTTCCGGCTCCAGATGGCTCACTGACCAGCCGTTAGATCCTGGGCCCTTGCCTTTCTTTCTTTTTTCCTTCTAAAATGACGGGTTTGGGGGCACCTGGGTGGCTCAGTCATTAAGTGTCTGCCTTCGGCTCAGGTCATGATCCCAGGGTCCTGAGATCGAGCCCCACATCGGGTTCCCTGCTCAGTGGGAAGCCTGCTTCCCCCTCTCCCACTCCCCCACTCGTGTTCCCTCTCTTGCTGTGTTTCTGTCAAATAAATAAATGAAATCTTTAAAAAAAAATAAAAAAAATAAAATGAAGGGTTTGGACCAGATGACTACTTTTCAGTGCACAAGATTTGTGCCACGGCCAGGAAAATGATCACACAGATATGTGTCCCCCTTTTGCCACACGATTTTAGGGACCTGGAGACCAATGCACTACACACGTGGAGAAAGGTCATCGTTTTGCTACCTCTGACAAACACCCAATAAAGAATGGTCATATAAATGCACGACTTAGGATGGCGAGCTCGAACCATGAACAGAAACCGAAGAGACCAAGAAGAGGATGCTGGCAGCTATGGCAGGGACAAGGAGCCCACACGGCCCTCCTGAGGGCGTGTGTCCCTCTACCCGGGCAAGGATGTGGCTGGACAGCCCCAGGGGCTAAGGGTGAGCTGACCGCTGGAGGTTCTGGAACAAGACTGCAGCCTCCCTGACACCAGCTGGATTCTTTAACACTCATCGGTCGCCCCTGCACGCATTTCTAGGTACCACAGGGGACTTTCCTCTATCACTCCCCTTATTTATAGAGTGACACATCAGATATTCCAATCAGCGCGTCACGCATTCAGCCTCCCCTCCACATGCTGAGGAACTCAAGAAGGAGTTGTGTTTTGCTGGAGTTGGCAGTCTTGCCCTGAAGACGCAGGGAGTAGAATACGAGAACATTCCTACTTTGTGCAGGCAAGTCTTGTTCCTAACCTTCTATTGCGATTCAAGTGCTCTTCTTCCAGACTAGCTTTCTGCCTGCTGCCTGGATCCCTGGTCAGGTTCTCCTGGTTGCTTACCTAATCAAGTCCTGGCTGTGAAAACAACAGCAAATTGAAACTACTCCTACAGGATTCCACGCCACCGAGTGGCAAGCAGTTCCATGGCTCAAAGCAGACTTGAAGCAGCTTTGAACGTGCTTCCGAATGCAGCTGAAGTGGAAGCTAGCAGGCAAAGCTAGCTGCCTTGAGCCAGCTTTCCTAGTCATGGACAGCCCTTGCCATCTGAGGCTCAAACGTCATTCATGACTGCCAAGCTTTAGTAACTAATTCACGGCCACGATCTGCTCCCCTCCCTAAGCGGTAAAGGTCAACTGCAGTGCAGGAAAACCATCTGTCCATTGCTATATTCCCCTTTATAGACATAAGGTGATGCCATGAAGCTTCTCAAAACCATACACAGTGCTGAAGTTGACTGTGAATATGGTGACACCTTGCCTGGCCTGTAAGACAGAGCCGCTGTCTCCTCGGGGCCCAGGAGGAAGCCAGCCTCCGTCCAAGAGCAAGGTGGTTCCGGCGCAGGCATCCCAGCTACTCCGCTTCCAAACTGGAAAGGCGCTGGTCTTGGGATCACTTCATCCTGCCACACCCATTTCCCTTAGATACTGGTTTTCCATTTCACAGATTGTTTCTCTTTTATGACTTCGAGTGGATGGCAATCGGACTGTTCCGTTCGACAACAGTTACCTTTACTCCGTTTGGGACAAGACACGGTGGCGATTCACTTAACTGGCCTTCTTCGTTTTTATTTAACAAACCATTCTTTTAAATAGCACTTATGGTGTGTCAGGCATTCTTCCAGGAACGTCACCAGCGGTAACTCACTTAATCCTTATAAATCGAAACGAATAAAAATCCTGTCACTGCTCGCCAGGACCCACCAGAGCAGGCCACCGGCTATGCACCCAACAGAAACATGCCGTAGAGGTACACAAGTCGCACACAAGACTATCTGCAGCAGCACTGTTCTTCAGCACCCCGACTGGGAACACGCCCCAAGGAGAGCTCAGTTCTGGCCGATCTGTACAATGGACTACCCTGTAGCAACAGGAATCACCGAGCTGCTGATACAGCCAACGGCACGCGTGTGACACCGAGTGAAGGAAACAGACGCAACAGAGTACGCTGTGATTCCACTTATATGAAGTTCTAGGACAGGACAAATTCATCTACGAGGACAGCTGTTACAACAGCAGCTGCCTACGAAGGGGTGGGGATCGCCTGCAGAGGAGCACGAAGGAGCTCTCTGAGGGTGTAGACATGTTTTATATCGCGATAGGGGTGGTGTTTACACTGTGTGTCCATTTATCAAAAGTCACGGAATTGTGTACTTAAGAGCTATGCATTTCACTGTGCGTACATCTTGCTTCGCTATCAAAGAGAGATGTGACGTCGGGAGCGTGAGGAGACTCCGAAGCCATGGGAGCCTGAACACACGCGCCGACCTGCCGATGCTGCCCGTGGCAAGCCCACAACGTGTAGCCTGATCCAGCTGCTGAAGCCAAGCCAAGACTCTGAGAGACCAGACGCAACAGTCCCCTCGCTCAGGTCACCTCCTGGGCTCACTTTATTCACTCCCTGCGGAAGATGTCGGCCACGGAAGGGAGACGGCGGGGCTAAAGCATTTACGCACCAGGGACTTTGTGAGGTTCAACCTGGCCGACTCCTAGTTATCCTCCAAATCCACAGTAGCTGAGTTTGAAGGGTCGCATGGCTATCCAGGTAGAGACTACATTTCCCAACTGCCCCTCCGGCTATGTGGGGTCACGTGATTATGCTCTCACCAGTGAAATGGGAGTAGAAGTGCCCCCGTGCTAATTCTATCTGCTTTAACGAAAATTGTCCTGAGCTTCCAGTCTTTTCTCCCTTTGCATGGGCTGGAATACAGACTGGCAGTGACCCAGCTTCAACCAGAAGAGGATAACATTTTGCAAATTCAAGAGCTACAAAATGGTCAGAAACTAGGTCCCCGAACAACTCCCGGAGCAGTGCTAAGCCACGAGTCCGGCCCACTCACTGCACACTGCTAGGTGGGAGAGCAACTTCCGTCTTACTCAAACCACTGCATTCGGGGTCCCTTTGTTAGAGCATCTTAATACCAACCCCCGACCCCTCGGCACACAACCTCTTGAGGCTCCTGGTCTCCAGGCTGGAATTTCCAAGTCTCATAAACTCCCATCTAGCCCAGTAATTTGTCTTCCAAAGTTCAGATTATATTAGTAAATGAAGAGAGCACCCTCTTCTACCCTACCACAGTCATCCAGTTGCTCAAACTCGCCCCGCACAGTCCACAAGACACTATCAACCCCTTATTCAGGTATAAGAGGTCCTTTCAAGACACAGCCGCAGCCTCCACACTTAGCCTTGGGGCGCACGTGTGCTTCCCCGGCAAACTGTACTCTAGTGGCCCCAGACGTTCCCGGGAGGCCCGCTGCACACGAAGAACACTAGGCTCCCATTTCTGCTCTGGCCAAGGAGAACGGCCTCTTCGCCAGCCACATCCCACACTCTCTTCTGCACGTGAGGTACAGAATTCCAAACCCAAACCCCAGGGAAGATGCTTTAAAAGCCCCGGGTGGAAGGACTTCCTCCCTCTGCTAGGCTTCCACAGCATTTGGGGCAAAACCTCATCAAAGCATTCATTCCTCTGACCTCTAAGGCTTTAGTTACATGTCCGACCTCACAGCTGGAATATATGTTCCAAACACAAAATCCCTGAGCCCCAAGACCAGAAGCCTTGCCCATTTTCATAACCTTGACATTTTAGCACCTGATCTGGCTCCGACTCAGTGAGGGTAGAATTAAAGGAGAACTGAACAGGCAGCACATTTCAAAATTCTATATGTCCACTCTCACTCTTACCTGTTCAGTGCAAATGCATAGTGGAATTTAATATTATGCTGGTCGGCCAAGTCACACGTGGGCAGCATTTCCAAGGTCTCCACCAGCTTCACCATGGCGTCATAGTCCTGTTGGCAAGAGGTCCCAAGGTGAAAAAATCAGGAGACAGACAGCTTTTCACAGATTCTTCTGGACAGTTATCAACCTAAGGCTGCCTCAGCATTTAAATACAACTTTCCCTACTGAGAGTGTTTAGTGAAGTTATTTATAGCCCGTAACACAACAGGAATAAGATTGAGAAAAAAAAAAATCGAAAACCAAACAACCCAAAATGAACGAGAGAGAGAGAGAGAGAGAGAGAGAAGGCAGACCAAGAATCCCTGCTGTCAGAGGCCACAAAAGGATCAAGGGGATGAGGCTAAATCCAAAGGCAACAAAACCAAGCAAGTGAGTGCAGCAGCCCAGAAAAAGATCCCACGCTGTGAGCGCAGGAGAGTTAACAGCACAAGCAGGGCTGTGGGTTAAGATGAGTAAGAGATAAACACACGTGATATCTTACAGTCACTGAGCACGGGAAGAGAGCAAACATGCCAGGACCTTCCCATTTGGCCACAAATAATTGAACTCATCTAAACCAGGGTTTCTCCACCTTGGCACTACTGACCTTTTGGGGCTGGATCCTTCTCGATTGTGGGGGCTAGCCTGGGCATTCCGGGAGGTTAAGCAGCACCTCCCCCTTGCCCCTGAGCTGTGAAAACCAACAAGGTCTGCAGACACAGCCACAAGTCCTCTGGTCGAGAACCAGAGTTCTACACTGCATAATTACCCAGGGAAACATTGCTACTGTGTTCGTCTCAGCTGGGTCCCCTCTGAGCCATGCCATCTGCTAGCCTTTCAGCCAGGCTTCCAATCACGGTGACTGGCCACCTCGCTGCCAGCCAGCCACAGTTCAGTGAGAAGGGCTGCCCACTGAGATCCCGCATGCCTGTTCTGAGCTCAAGGAAAGGCGGCAGTGTATTCCAAGAAGCGTCTGGCTTACCTCTGGGCCTGAGAGTCCTACCAATGGTAGGTTATAAAAACAAGAGAGGCGTGAAGGCCAAGAAAGTAGGAAGCCGGAAGCTCAGGGGAAGAAAGACTTCAAAAAAAGGTCATGTGCTTTCTCTTGTCCCCCGGGCCATCAGTTGGTCATTGTCAAAATCCCTAATAGCATTTGCTGTTAAAGTCAATTAGATGCATCTGTTTATCAGCAGGGCTCACAGTCCCCAGCAGCTGACTCTTTGTTCGGGTCATAATTGGGTGCCTCTCTCAATTTGATTTAAAGACCTGTTGTCAACAACCAATTCGGCTTTGTAGAATTCTGCACAGAAGGCACAGTGTCCTGCGTCCCCCCACACCCCCATCAAGGCATCCCTATAAATGGCTTGACAGCCTTTAACTTGGAGGGAGGAAACATTCCATTTCCTTCACGGTACCGCATCCCATAGACTCGGTCTCCAGCACTCCTCGTGGGGCCCCGATGCTTGTTTTAGAGTGAACTTCTGCATGCCCTGGGTCCTAGATGCGCCTCTGCTACTCCTCTCCCTGTCACTGATGGCCGGTGACCCCCAAAGGAGAAAATGACAAAGGACTAAAGAAAGTAGCAGAGAAGAGGGGCAAAGAGCAAGGACAACATTGCCTCAGTCGAATCTTGACTTTTTAACTGCTGTGTGACCTTGGACAACTTACTTCTCTGTGCCTCATGTGCAAAACGGGGATAATCAGAGTATCCATCCCATAAGCTCGGGGAGAGGATGAAGTAAATGAGGATTTGCCAAGACCTTGAAACAATGTCTCACCCCAAGCGCATCTAAACTGTCGGTTCTAGGCTCCTGTTATCCAGCGGTACGGTGAATGAGGTATGGCCAGAGTGGCCGCCTGATGTGACAAAACCTCCAATGTTACCAGCACAGCAGATATGCTAGGGGACCTATGACCCGGCCACGTACCTCTTTTGTCTCTAAACCAGTTAGCCAACCACCGCCTGGTAGAAGAGTGCTCCCCGTGAGGACTGAATTCCTCCGGCCAAGGAAGCGCTCCGCACGTGCCAGCCTCCGGGAAGGGGCTCGTACCTGGATGTCGCGGTAGGACAGCAGCAAATTCACGATGGTGTCTGCGGTCAGAAGCTCGGTGTTGTCCAAGCGAAGTCTGATCCGAGCCAGCTCCTTCGCCAGTTCGTCGCCCTGGTATTTCTCCCGGGCTCTCCGGATGTCGTTTAACAAGGTTTCTTTGTAGTAAGCGCTGGAGAGGGAAGGAGGACAACTTCTGGGCGCATCTACCTGCATCTGGGACTCTGTTTCCTTCGGCAGCTCAAAGCACCTTGATTCTCATAACCACGACAGAGCTGGACACGTGGGGGCCTCTCCCAGGCCCGAGCCTCCCCGCACCAGCAGAGACAGGAGACAGGTCCTACCTGCTTGCTAGTCACCGTTCGTGGCAACCAACCACTCCACATCAACGGATGCAGTTCGTCAAGACCCTGGAAGTATTTTCCAAGCTGACCCTGTCGCTGTCGCTATTTGGATGACTCACAGGACGTGCTTCTCAGCCTGCCCTATCCCCTCTGGGATTTTCCCACCCGGAGAGAATAAGAGCTTACCTTACTTGAATCCTTTATTTCCCCCACTACGAACACGGTATCACAAAGCCAAATACAAGTCCGAAAGCCAAGAAACCTCGTATAATGCGAAGCTCTTTAAAGACCTAACGTCAGTCTATCAGGGACCTCCACCTAGAAATCACAAAGCTTTTTCCACCCGGCCAAGAGCCAGAAACTGGGTGTGTCGCGAGCAGATCCCCGAGGCTGTGCCTGGAAGCCTTTGGATGGCCTCTGCCTTTCACTCCCACTCCCCTCGCTCCTTTTCGACTGCCAGAAGGCTTTTCTAACATAAAACACAACTTCCTTCCTGGGAGCATCTAGATAATAATAGCGATACATAAAAATACCTAAAGCGGCTCAAACCCACAC
>RCUC01043967.1:0-10833 GCA_003697995.1 Taxidea taxus jeffersonii
AAAAAAAAAAAAAGGAGAAATGCTTTCTGGCTCTTTTCTCTACCTCGGTCTTGGCAGCAGCGGCCGCAGCAGAGACAGAAGCCACAGTGGGCAGGCGGGCAGGCAGGCAGCGGGTGGCAGGCGGCGAGGAGTGAGACACACCCGGAGGTACAGCCACCCGGCCCTGGGGTGCAGCTTGAATGGGACCTCTGGGCTCAGACAGATGGCCCCCAGCCCCAGACAGATGCAGTGTCCAACTTGATGCCACCCTCCAGCTTCTCCGGTAAGTGACCCCACCCCCTGTCCCAAGGCTGCAGCTGCCCTTCTCTATAGCATTCTCAGAGACATGGCTAGACCAGCATGCCTGTCAGACTGGAGGGTTTGTGCCCCTCTTGTCCCTCCCCACCAGCTGTCCCCGGCCCCCCATCCCCGCCACCGCCTCCCCTCCTGGCTCTGGCCAGCCATTGATCTTGGCCCCGCTGGACTTCAATGGGAAAACTAAAATGTCCCAGGGGCCCCTGTGGGGAAGGACTCTAAGGAGACCCCCCTCCATCTCCTCTGCCTCTGTTTCCTCTACCTCTGGGATAGGTTTTTCCCACATTTCAGTGTGGAAATTCCAGAAATCTTTCCCCCAAGAGCCCTCTCCCCATGCAGGTCCCCACACCTCGGTCAGGTCTGCTTTAAAAGGGATAATCCAGGTTCAGATGTGTCTCTGGACTGCCACACAGACACAAGAAGAAGAAAGCGTCCTGTTCCCTGAAGAGATGATGCCCCAGACCCCACCCCATTTAGAGAAAGAAGTGGTTCTGACACCCATTTCTTCCTGCAAAAGTGGCTGGAAGCCAGTCCTGTAGCCATGGAGACCGGCAAGGAAAGTTTGTGATTAAATTAGCCACCTTAAAAATAAAGAAAAGGGGTTGTCCCCAGATCCCCCAGCCCCTGGCCCAGCAGGCTTTGGGGACTAAGAAGAAACTCACAGGAGTAGGAGGAAGGGAAGCTGGGTTACATGCTTCACTGCACTTTTGCTGAATGCACAGCAAAAAGGATGAGCAGGAACTGCAGCCGTTGTGATAAAGAGCTAGCTGTTGGGTGGACTTCCCAGAACAGGCACAGAGACAATGAGGGACACTGGGACACGTCTGTCCCATGCCAGAAATACATGCTAGGTTGGGCTGGGGACAAAAGACTGAGCAGCAGCCTTGGCCTGCCCCGTGCCCTTCTCTCTCATCCCAAGCCTGGGGACGGTGTCCTGCCTCCCTATGCTTCTCTAATCTTCAGTTTCCCACTATCACAGCAGGAGCGCCACTAGAACAGCCCTTCTAAAGGGGGGCTGTGGAGCCTCATTTCAATCAGGATCCAGGGATGTGATCCCCCCAAATGGGAAGAAGTCCTATCTCTTAAACTGTCTCTCCTAAGTTCCACATGGGAGAAAATGGGGCGTGTAGGAGAAAACTGACCCTGCAGGGCCCAAACAGCCTGAAGCCCCAAAGGCCATCTAGATCCACAGCTAGAAAGAAACCCAGGCAGCCTGACACCCAGGGAGCATCACTTGTCTCTCGTCCTATCTCTTTAGCCCTCACTTGCCAATTCTAATACCTCCCCTCCCTTGTTCAATGCCCTGTTGACATTGAACAGGGGATGAGTTCACCATCTACCAGGCCCCTTCTCCTCTAGCACCTCGATCACTCCCCGGTGGCCATTCTGCCCACCACCATCCTGATTCTGCCGAGGCCCTCGGTTCCCAGAAAACTCACTTGCAGTCCACAGGCTCTGCACACAGCCTTCCCCAGCAATCACTGTGCCAGCCGAGGGCTTGCACGCTCCCCACTCACAGCACAGGCCAGGTGCTGTCTCTCACCTGTCTATGTGTCCCTGGCTCACAGCCTGTCTCCTGTGTATCACTTGGACAGCTGAGCCCAAAGGGGACAAGAGAGCTCCCTCAGATTAACACCTTGGACTAAATCAAAACACCATTGAAGAGGAACAGAAGAGAAGCCTGAGACTAAGGACCAAGCAATAACCTCAAAACTTGGGCATCCCTTGGGTCCCTCACATACCCCAGTGTCATCTACTAGGGGATCACCCTTAGGGTTCTTGTGAGGGACTCAAGTGCCCCCTGCAGCCTGTACTGTGGCTGAGGTGCAGCTTGGCTGTTGTCCACATGGGCATTTCGGGGAGATTGGATCTTGCTCATTCAGGGCCCCAGGCCAGACTGGAGAAGGGCAGAGGGGCAGTAAGTTCAGCCTGGGGGAGCAGAGCTGAGCAGGTTTCCCAGCCTTGGAAGACTCAGTCAAGGTGAGGACCTCACTCCAATCTTAGTCCAAGGATGTGATTCCCCCTGAGCTAGAGGGGCAAAGCTAGGGGCAGTTAACACAGGAGAACAAGGGTCAGCAGAGAGTGGGAGGGCAGGGCTTGGGGAAAACAAGTATCAGGGAGAAGGGACCAGAAGTATTCCTGGATCTCACAGATACAGGAAGACTCAGAGTTACTTCCTTGCTTCCTGTCCCATCCATAGGAAACTTTCCCCACTGGAGTCAGGCTCAGTTAGGGTTCCATGAGCCAGTAAGCACTTGGCCTCGTGTCCAGGGCTGGGGGCAGGAGGAAAATAGAGATTCTCCGAAGAGGAGGCCCAGGAGGCACCCAAAGAAGTGGTCCACGAGTGGTGCTTCCCGGGTCTCCACCCTACTCGCTGGCAATGCTGAGACAGATAGCTCCATCTCTCTCTCCTCTAAGGAGGCCCAGGGAAGGCTGGGGTCACCATCACCTGAAGTCACTTTCCAAAAAGGACCATGTCATCATCTATTCCAGGACTGAAGAGGGTATGGCCATGGCCACAGCTCCAAAGCGAGCCTGGCCCCCATGGCCCCCATGGCCCCCTCTCCTGTTCCTGCTCCTCCTGCCTGGAGGGAGCTGCGGCGGGTGCCCTGCTGTCTGTGACTGTGCCTCACAGCCCCGGGCAGTGTTCTGTGCCCATCGGCGATTGGAGGCTGTGCCTGGAGGACTCCCATTGGACACTGAGCTCCTGGACCTGAGTGGGAATCGCCTGTGGGGGCTTCAGCGCGGCATGCTCTCCCGCCTGGGCCTGCTCCAGGAGCTGGACCTCAGCTACAACCAGCTGTCCAGCCTGGAGCCCGGAGCTTTCCATGGCCTCCAAAGCCTGCTCACCCTGAGGCTGCAGGGCAATCGGCTACAAATCATGGGGCCTGGGAGCTTCTCAGGCCTACCGGCCCTCAGGCTTCTGGACCTCCGCCTCAACCAGATTGTCCTATTCCTTGACGGAGCCTTTGGGGAGCTGGGCAGCCTCCAGCAGCTGGAGGTGGGGGACAACCACCTGGTGTTTGTGGCTCCAGGGGCCTTTGCAGGGCTGGCCAAGCTGAGCACCCTCACGCTGGAGCGCTGTAACCTCAGCACGGTGCCCGGCCCAGCCCTGGCCCGCCTCCCGACACTAGTGGCCCTCAGGCTTCGAGAACTGGACATCGGGAGGCTGCCAGCCGGGGCACTCCGGGGCCTGGGGCAGCTCAAGGAGCTGGAGATCCACCACTGGCCATCTCTAGAGGCCCTGGAGCCCGGGAGCTTGGCAGGGCTCAATCTCAGCAGCCTGGCCATCACCCGCTGCAATCTGAGCTCCGTGCCCTTCCAAGCGCTCCATCACCTAAGCTTCCTCAGGGTCCTGGATCTATCTCAGAACCCCATTTCAGCCATCCCAGCCCGAAGGCTCAGTCCTCTGGTGCGGCTCCAGGAGCTCCGTATGTCTGGCGCGTGCCTTACCTCCATCGCCGCCCACGCCTTCCACGGCCTCACTGCTTTCCACCTCCTGGATGTGGCAGATAACGCTCTTCAGACCCTAGAGGAGACAGCCTTCCCTGCTCCAGATAAACTGGTCACCCTGAGGCTGTCCGGCAACCCCCTGACCTGTGACTGTCGCCTCCTCTGGCTGCTACGGCTCCGCCGCCGCCTAGACTTTGGCGCATCACCCCCAGCCTGTGCAGGGCCCCGGCATGTACAGGGGAAGAGCCTGAGGGAGTTTTCAGACATCCTACCTCCGGGGCACTTCACCTGCCAACCAGCCCTGATCCGAAAGTCCGGGCCGCGATGGGTCATCGCAGAGGAGGGGGGGCATGCTGTTTTCTCATGCTCCGGAGACGGAGACCCAGCCCCGACTGTCTCCTGGATGAGGCCACAGGGGGCTTGGCTGGGAAGGGCTGGGAGAGTGAGGGTCCTAGAGGATGGGACGCTGGAGATCCGCTCAGTGCAGCTACAGGACAGGGGGGCCTACATCTGTGTGGTCAGCAATGTTGCTGGGAATGACTCCCTGAGAACCTGGCTAGAAGTAATCCAAGTGGAACCTCCAAACGGCACCCTCTCTGACCCCAATATCACCATGCCAGCTATCCCAGGGCCCTTCTTCCTAGACAGCAGGGGGGTCGCTATGGTGCTGGCAGTGGGCTTCCTTCCCTTCCTCACCTCTGTGACCCTCTGCTTTGGCCTCATTGCCCTCTGGAGCAAGGGCAAAGGCCGGGTCAAACATCACATGACCTTTGACTTTGTGGCCCCTCGGCCCTCTGGGGATAAGAACTCTGGGGGTAACCGGGTCACTGCCAAGCTCTTCTGACCTTTCCTTCCATGGTGGAATTCCAGCCAAGATACCAGAAGGGAAGAAAAACCAAGGCTCCTTGGATCAGAACCTAGTCCCACACTCGCCTGCCTCGTGACAGCAGCTAAGGATGGTCTGCCTCCCCCTGCTTTTGCAGTTTGAGGGTCCCAGGGAGCAGAAGATACAGATCCATAGTCAGTCTGGCCTTCCCCAACCACCCTTCCCCCCAACAAAGCAGGAAACATCCCCAAGGCTCTAGTCTACTTGCTCGAGCTTATGCCCTCTAACAATTACTACCAGCTGCCAACCACAGCTATAAGATCATTGCAGAGGTGGAGCTGGGAAGTGCCACTTGCTTCTCAGTGTTTCTGCTCCTCAACCAGGCAGTCTCCCTCTTTTTTTTTCGGCTCTGTCCCCTCCCCAGACACAAGGAACTAGGGCCAAGGACCTCAGGGTAGGAAGATGTGAATGTGCAATGGCAGTGTGTGTGTGGGGGGGGGGTCACACTACACATTGGCGCTGCGTCTGCATGAGCCTCCAATACTTGTCCCATCTGTCACATCATTAAACTTGCTGCCAAATGGCCATGACAGTTGCAGCCTAAATGAAGTGTGATATCGGGAGTTTTATTTCACTCTTTTTCCCCCTTCATTGTCAGCAAATCTCTCCCTTCCTACCCTTTCTGCCTGCCCACTGAGCATGTATCCCAATGGGCTTGCCTGATAAACAGGCTTGACACAGAAGTAGGCCCAGAGATGGAGAGACTCCCCATGTATTTCAGTTTTAGCCCTTTCCCTGACCTCTGCATCTGTGCAGCTAAAGAAGGAGAGGTTCCCCACCTTCCAAGAGATCCTGCTGCAGAAATACCAGCCTAGGACACCCAGCTCCTTCCCTTCTTTCTCATTCTTATTGGGATCTCCTAATCATGATCTCCCAATCACAGATCCTTAGTGCCCTGGAGGAAAAGTATAAAGGGAACTCCTAGAAAATGCCTAATGAAAGCAAGAATCTGCAGTTGTGCTAGGAGAGAGTCCCAGAACCCAGCAGGACCAGGCTTGGAGAAAACAGGCAGGAAGGGGCACCACACACTGTAGTGAAAAGCAGAGGAAAGAGGCAGCAGCAGGTTCTGGCTGCCTAGTTAATTTCCACTACCTTTCTGCAGGTGCCCTTTGTTTTCCTGTTTAGTGCAGCCCCAGTGGGAAGCTGCCTCTGGATAGAGGTCACTGCTGAACAGAGACCCCAGGTACAGAGGCAGGGTGGGAAGAGATGCTGACTGCCTCTGAGGGTGCTTCAAAGAGAAAGCAAGGCAGAACCAGAGAAAAGGAGAGATTCGAGAGGCAGCAGCACCAGCATCATCAGAAGGGGAGGAGTGAAGGTAGAGGAGGGGCAGGGAGGAGGGACTGAGAAGTGGGGAGTCATGTGGCCCTAGGGAGCCTCTCTCTGCAGCAGCATCTGTTCAGTGTCCTTAGCTCCCCTCTGCCCTCAAGAGCCCCCAACCACTCCTCAATATGCAAGCATCATGAGCTTCCTAGCAATTCCTGCTGCTCACGTCCTTGCTTCGAGGAGACTCCACTAATTAGAAGATTCCCAGCTGAAACTGTCCCTGACCAGAGAGGGGAGCAGGTGCCTTCCAGGAGGCAGCCAGACTTGACCAGCACGCAAGCTCTTCAATGGGGCCAAATGAGGATATGAGAGTGAACCTGAGGTAAGAATCCAGCAGGCTGGGGAGTAAGGCTAGAAAATCCAACAATCTTGAGAAAATGGTATCCCTGAGCTTCTAATCTCATCTCCCAAAACCCCAACCCAATTCTCTTACATCCTGGCAACTGCCCTTCGACAGTTTGTAAGGCACCAGAAAGGTTTACCTGGCACAGCCCTTTCCCCTCTGAAATCTTCCACGCGCAACTTACTAGGTTGGGACTTGGGGGTCTAGTACTAGAGGTTCTCACTCTAGTTGCCCACTCTGCAATGCAGAAGAGGACAGAAGCAGCATTGCTGTGCAGACAAATCTCTGGAAAGCCCCCAAAGGCAGCGGGGAACAAACGACATGGCCTAGAGCAGACGATGCAGTTGCCCGGGTCCCACAGTCTCTAGAGCAGCACTGCCCAAAAGCAAGAGAATGTGAGTCACCCATGTAATTTCAGATGGTCTCGTATTACGTTGAAAAAGCAAAGAACCGGGATGCCTGGGTGGCTCAGTTGGTTAAGCGGCTGCCTTAGGCTCAGGTCATGATCCCAGCGTCCTGGGAGCGTCCTGGGATCGAGTCCCACATCGGGCTCCTTGCTCAGCAGGGAGCCTGCTTCTCCCTCTGCCTCAGCCTGCCACTCTGTCTGCCTGAGCTCGCTCTCTCTCTAATAAATAAATACATAAAAATCTTTAAAAAAAAAAAAGCAAAGAACCCAGCGATACCATTACATTTTGATACTATATTTTATTGAACCCAGGGCACCCAAACTATTATCATTTCAGCATGTTATCGATATGAAAATTAGTAATGAAATAGTTTACATTGTTTTCATATTATATGTTTGAAACTCGGTGTCTATTTTATACTTATAGCACATCTCAATTCAATTACTAAATTTTCCGAGAAAGATGCAAGCTGTTCGTAGGTTTCATAAAAGTCATTGTTGAAAAGGGGGATTCACACATCCACGTTGCTCCAAATATATTAAAAGTTTTACAATAACCAAATCAAGTATCAGTTTTAATATTTAAATGTAGCCCTCATTTGTTCACATTCAGCCTGGGGAAAATGCCCATGAACTACCGCCCACTAACACCCCTTGTTTTCCCTACACAGTTTTTCCTAAAGCCCTTTGATATGGCAAGGTCACTGTGATAAGCACTTCCACAGCTTGTCCAATCACCAACAAGCCAGTTCCTTATCTTACCTGCCTGAGGAGGCTGCCCTCAACCCAAGTGTGACTGTACAGGCTGTGTGTGTGTGTGTGTGTGTGAGAAGAAGCATGTAAATGCAACAAGGGACATGTGCTGGTGGTGTGCGTGCATGTGCGGGGATGTTACTAAAGACCATATAGTGGAGGCAACCCAATAGTGGCTCTCCGCAGGGTCAAACAGATTGAGGAGCTTGCTCAAGGACACACACTAGTTAGTGAGGCAGCTGTTTTTGAACTTGGGGTTGTCGGGACTCAAAACCCAAAGGCTTCCCACCAAGTATGCTGCTTTAGTCATTGCCTGCTCCTTTGACCCCTCCCCAGGACCTCTCCATGGAGGGTCTGACCTGGCTCCTCTTCCACCCCACCAACCAGAACAACTCCCTTAGGGGCACATGGCCAGCTGTTGGTCCTCCCCTGCCTTCAGGAACTAAGGCGCCTAACTCAGAAAGCTGGGGGTTGTTTGGTTGGTTGTTACCCTCTCTTCTCGGTTCCCTCTCCAAATGTCCTCGCTGCCTCTGCTCCAGAGACTGGCAGAAAGAGGCAGAAATTCCATGGATCAGATGGTCTGAACTGAAATCCTGGATGCCAGCAACAGAACCTCTCACAGTTTGGAGTCTTCAGACTTCCTCCTTTTCTGGGTTCTAACCTCAACAACCTCTTAGGTTATAGAGAGGCTGCTCAGGAATTTCTAGTATCGTAGAACAAACAGAAGGCCTACCTTCTGCCTACCCCTGCTTGACAGAACCTTCCTGAGATTACTCCATCTCCCACTCTCCTCTCTTCCATTTCAGACATGGTCTCACCTAAGCTGAGAGAAACTTGGGCCCCAAGTTTCCTTGCAAGACAATGATCCACAGCTTTTTTGGAGTCACAGACCCCTCTGAGAATGCCTGGAGCGAGCTATGAACAAAAGTGCTTATAGATTGTCCTCAGTCACCCTGAAACCATCACAGGCTCCATGGAAGGCAGGTGAAGAAGCTCTGCCATGAGAAGCAGGGGCAGGGAAGGCTAAGGACAAGCCTGCCTGTACTCTCTGAGGTCCATCATTGGCAAGGAGAAAAGGCCAGGAAGGACTATGGCACAGAGTGGATGTTAGCACAGGTCAGAGCAACTTCTCCCCTCCTTTGTTCCCCTCCTCCCACCAGCTTCCATCTCTCAGTGAGAGGCAGGAGAGTTTGGGGTGGGGAGGGGCTTTTGCTCAAAGAAGATAGTGTGGTGGTGATTCAGGATGGAGAGTATTTGGTATCAGGTACTCCTGAGTCCTCTTCCTCCAAATTGCTCTGTTAAGGAGAATTAAGTAGGAAGACATAGAGCTGAGTGGTGGAGACCAGAGAAGTAGAGGACACCTGCCACAATCCATCCATCTGCTCTAAAGACTAAAGAGCAGCACAGCATAATTGGGGATACTTAGGCCCACCCTGTGGGTTGCTGTTTTCAGATGCAGAGCCTTGAGTCGTGGGGGAGGACGGGGTAACTCCTACAACAGACAAAGGGAGAAATGAATGCTGTTTTCTAAAAACCCAGACGGCTGAATATTGTGCACCTGGATTGTTTGCCTGTTGTCCAAGAAGGAAACTCTGTAAGCAGGAAAGGCTACTGCCTTTGAGAACCTCTCACTGCCCAGCCTTCTAGCTAAAGTCCACTTTCCTGCTTAGCTTATTGAATGGAAACACCTGCTCACTGAATGCTCTGGAAAACCCAGACCTTGGGTTAACTGGTATCACCTACTCCCGCATCCTTCAAGGGTATACCCTTCAAGGGAAGAGGACAGACTCTTCAAAACTGAAGATAAGGGGGGCACCTGGGTGGCTCAGTGGGTTAAGGCCTCTGCCTTCGGCTCAGGTCATGATCCCAGGGTCCCGGGATCGAGCCCCGCATCGGCCTCTCTGCTCGGCAGGGAGCCTGCTTCCCCCTCTCTCTCTGCCTGCCTCTCTGCCTACTTGTGATCTCTGCCTGTCAAATAAATGGAAAAAAAAAAAAAAACAACCTGTAGATAAGGACACAAAAATCGCAATTCATTCAATCCCAGCCTCATAACCCAATCTTTCAATCCTGACTTGGCTTCTTGGAGGGGTGCATGAGATGACAAATCCCAGATAGGATTTGAGAGTTTGGAATCCGCTCACCTAAAACTATCCCTTCTACTGCCAACCTCTCTGTTCAGCCAATCAAAAGTTAATTAGAAATCAACACTCCTTCAAAAAATTTCTGCGAAAGGGATTACACCTGGTTTTCTGCTGCTCTGATTAAGAAATTCCTCCTGTGGCTAATTTGTAATCCTTGTTTTTGGACTTCCACTTCATATCCTTTTTGCCTACCACCTCCTATTGGAACTAGAAGATAATGGGTCCATAGAGCAGGCCTGTACTTTTTATAGCGACAGTGGTTATTCTTGCTTAGCTCTAAACTACTGGTTTACCTTTTTAAAAGTAAACGTGGCTATTGCAAAAAAGGCAGTCAAATACTGAGGAATAATCTTAACAAGAAATATGTAAAGTCTATATGATAAATACTTTAAAATGCTGCTGACGGAACACCAATGGCTTAGATGTGTATGTAGGAAGATTCTGTATGACAAATACAGTTCTCCCTTGGGTAAACTGATAATATGTGATTCCGATCAAAATAAAATTAACAGTACAATCACAAAGTACCTTGGGGTATATTCTTGCAATATACTACACAGTAATGAGAACGAATGGACTAAAACACAACAATATAGCTGAATCTCACAAAAATAATGCTGAACAAAAAATCTAGACACAAATAAGTACATACTGTTTTATTCTCTTTATACAAAAAACAAAAAGAGGCAAAACTAGTTTGGGCTATTAGAAGTCAAAAGAGCCTTTTACTCTTGAGGGGAGTAGTGACTGAGAAGGAACACAAGGGTGGCTTTGAGTGGTAATGTTCTGTTTCTTGATCTGGTGTCGGTTACACAAATGTGTTACATTTTTGAAAATTCATCAAGATGTATTCTTTTCAGGGTGCCTGGGTGGCTCAGTTGTCAAGCGTCTGCCTTTGGCTCAGGTCATGATCCCAGCGTCCTGGATCAAGCCCGATATTGGGCTCCTCCCTTTCCAGCTCCCTCATGCTGGCGTTCCCTCTCGCTATCTCTCTCTGCCATAAATAAAATCTTTAAAAAAAATGTATTCTTTTCATCTGTGCACTTTTCTATATGTATATTATACATCAATTTTTAAAATTTTGATGAGAAAATAATGTACATTAATTTTAAAAAACCAGTATGGTACTAGAATTGAAAAGAGATCAATGGAACACAAAAAACCCAGAAACAGACTTGAATACATATGGCAATTTGGGTCTTATAAAGGTAGAATTCAAAAAAAAAAAAAAAAA